>CACRXP010000288.1:0-20151 GCA_902702965.1 Spirometra erinaceieuropaei
CACCCCCTAACCCTAACCCTAACCCCAACCCCCTAACCCTAACCCTAACCCCCCAACCCTAACCCTAACCCTAACCCCAACCCTAACTCTAACCCTAACCCTAAAATCACAACACTTTCCCTAACTCTATTCCAATTTTTTGAATGCCATTCATAAGTACAACCTCTTTTTTGGTCGCATTTGTATGAAAAGGATTTCAATTGAAATGCTTACTTCACTTCTTTTTATGGGCTAATCTTTACTCCCTAGTTGATCCACCGTTGATTAGTTAAGTTTATGTACCAAGTATTCGAGCATGTTTAATGTCATAAATTTTCCAATTTTTCACGGAAAATGACATTTTCAAAAGCTCTGTTAATTTCCGTCTTTGTCATTTTTCAACCTGACGCCACACAGCCGGGGTCCAAAATCGTCCTGAATTCTTGGAAGCACAGAATCACTAATGTGCCACATGTTCGTGACAGACGGCAACGGTGTGTACGTACCCGTCCTGGCGGATACGGACAGTTACGTCTTTTCTTTGAACCAGGAAGCAGGCGGCCACATGGTAAGCGACAATAACAACAGACGCTTTATTCAATTTAAGAATGATAGTAGACCGGCGATTACTGCTGTGTGCCCTCTAAGAAACAAGATAAGCATGCATGGTACTACTGATATCCAACTTCAACCATACTAATGCCCAGAATTAAATAGCTCAGATTCGTCCCTGTTGAATCTACCGCTTTTCAGATATAAATCATTTGCATTTTGTCAGTTAAGGCAGTTTCTGAAGTACAAGATGAGACTTCGAATGATATGCAATCTCATTTCCCACTAAAGTAAACAGTTAAAATTGATTCAGCATACGCACTCATTTACGCATTTACACTTAGGTTTTACAGAATAATTATCGACAAGTTTACTTTGAACTTAATTGCCTGTTCACCTCTGTGGCAGCTTGATCGTAAGATGCTTTCTAAAAAAGTACTGGAAATGATTTGGGGATGAACCTCAACTTACGTCAGGTAAACTGTAATACTTGCCTTTTTACTAACACTCAGGTAGGTTTATGAATTTGTTTCTTCTCTTGCACATTAGTGTGCGTGTTTTCTATATTTAAATTGTAGGCGCTTATGATTATGTGCTCTAAACGGCTGTCAGCACATTGGCTACTGTTATTATAAAAACGTGCTACTGACAAAGCACATAAATGAGAGTAGCACAGATTGACGGCCAAGTGTGTGCAAAATAAGACAAATAATCATTACGTATTTTCAAGGTCTTAAAACGATTCCATCTGCTCGAAGGATCTTCTCTCGAACCATTTCGGATTAACCTGATCCAGGCAATTTTAAAACTTAGTGAGTTCTCCTGTGGAATTTAAATTTCTAAGATATTTTGGCAGATTATGAATAATTAATATTGGCCCAACTATGAAAACTCAGCGCCTCGGTGGAATTCGAACCCACGCAGTAAAGAGAAGGCTGGAGTACAGCCAACGCTCTAACCACTTGAGCTACGAGGCTCCGCCGGACGACGCGAATTTAATCATATTTAATTTTATCATATGATCGACGCTTCGTATCTTGATCGTTTGTTAATCACAAACCCGGATTTCTATTTAAATCCTAGGAACGTTTTCTGGTTCGAAATCCCAGAAGACAAACAGAGTGGCAAAATCAGTTGTTTTTTTAATTTATCACGCACCATTTACCCTCACTGCTGCTGCATGTCCGGTCATCAGCGTTCGGAATAATCTTTCAGAATCTCTGATTTGGTTGTTTTGTCCATATTTGCTCCAGACGCCTCCCACTGTGGCAGTGTGTCATTCAGTCTAACTACCTGGTCTCTTATGGTTGCTTTTGGTCAGTATGCAACTTAAAAACCAACTGATGCAAAAAGGCAGTTGGTGGCTTCCAAGACGCTCTTCGCTTTCAGGGCGTGCTCACCAAAATTTGAGACCGCTTGTATTGAGTCTCTGGTCTCGTTTGCCCATACTCCAGTTTAAGTATTTGCGAGGGTAAATATCTGTGAGCTCTGTATGACGGGATAATTTCCTTGCATTTGTTTAGAGTAAATTTTCGTGTTCGTTCCACACAAGGAGTAGGCAGTGCTTTCCTTAAATTTGGCTGCTTATACATGCCGGCAGTTGTAGAATTTCACTATGGGTTACCAAATTTCAATTAAGAATACGACACGAGTAAGCTTAACTCGTCAACGCGATAGCTATCACTCAGATCAAAGGACCCCTGTTGTTTTCTTTAGGGAGACTGGAGCGGGAAACTAAAGTATCCGACGTGGGACACACACAAAACGTACATATATCAGACGAATTTCAAAAAATAGGGAAAGCACACAGCTACAAAATATTCTAATCCTTGGTAATATACCGAGTCAAATGTTTATCGCAGTCAGTTGTCTGCTCTGTTTAATAGATTTGTATATAAGTACCGTCTTATGCGTGGAATGGAGTGTACTAATTTCATAATTAATGGGAGAGGGCATCTGGGACAAGTCTGACACATGAGGCGTGTAGGTCTGCCATCCATTTTAGGCGAATCTGGAACCACACTGGCTGTCAGTGGTTAGCTCGGTTGCGCGATCATCTCAGACTTCAGCACAAATGTTGGCTGTCGTATTCGTGATAAACTGGTACTCTTTACTGTGCCGGAAATATAAGTTCGCCAGCATCTGTATTTCAGTGCACCAGCATTTGATGTAATCTGTCTGCACAGGTTAAGATTTGCTTGGTAATGCCGGGTTTTAATGGCGCGTTAAACTTGTGGCCATTAGGCCCCAACAGCCCCCTGCTGCAGGTCAGAACTAAGGCCATGGGACTAATTCGCGCGCCTAGCAGACATGGTAGCGAGAGTTTAAAGATATATCGCCCGCGGCCAATTCGAGGGTTGAGAGGTCCTCACCACATCGTGGCGAGTAATTTCAGTTTTTTAATGATTTCCCACGATATTTTGACTTCGTCATTGGCATCCGCACCGGACTAGTGGATGAGGCGGTTGAGGTTCAAAATATGACAACTAACGCAATCATCAAAAGGGTAACGCGAACTATAATTTCCAAGATCGTTCATGTATCCTAACCCAGGAAATTAAGATTAATCTATTTGTCCTCCAGCACCCGTCTTACAAGGTGGCGCGTACCCTGACTGAAATCCGCTTTTCATTGGAAAGGCGTGCCTTTAAGGACGGGTGTAATATTTTTTACCTCGGATGGACTTGTAAAGTCCTAATGACCCCCAGTATTTTACTGCGGATTGAGGACTCAGACATCAACCTTTCGCATGGAAACTCGTGTAGGCATCTCATTCGTAAAAATGCACAACAGTTGGTTCATCGTGTGTCACGTATCGTGCATTGGAAGAATAACAGGATTGCCGATAAAAGCAAACAGGCGAGTTGCAGGTGGCAATTTAGAAGACGATGATGCGATTGCTGAAGGGAGAAGTTTCTGGGTCCGGCGTTTCAGATTTGCACTCGAAACCATCATCAGAGACAGTCGAAGACTAGGGTGATGAGTGGCAGAGAGAGAGGAATTTGTTTTATTTTAAAATTTAAAAGGGGAGGCCCTATTTACTGCGGCAAAAAGGTTTGCATGGAAAGGAAAAACCACTGTGGGAAAAATTCAAGTCCTAGTTTCTGTATTTCTGCCCTTCACACGTAAGTAGCATGTCAGGAATGGCAATACAGATTGTTTATATGCCGATGTACAACAAGAGACAGGAAAGAACAATGGCGCATGGGGTGGGAGGAGTTCGCAGAGATTAGATTAGAATGTAGGGAATGGACAACATCATACAGAACTCGACCAGCAAATTGCTTGACTGTGTTATAATGTCGTTGTATGATAGCATTGATAAAAAAGGCGTGAGAAAGACCGGGCAGCAGAAGAGAGCATTTGGAAGACTCAAAGAATGTAGGCACCTGTGAATCGCCAGATTAAGGATTGAGATGTGTGGCAGGAACGTAAACGACTAACATAATAAAGAAGATCATACAATTTAGCGAATAGGCTGTAAATATGGAGGGGAAATGAAAGATTTGATGACAAAGTAACACCAAGGTACCTAAAAGACGGTACTTTGATTGGAAGAATGTTGAAGGATTCAGGACTGAGAGGGGGCAGCGGTCGGAAAATACACTGGACTGATTTCTAATTATTCAGTGTGAGACAATTTTCCTGCGATAATACTGAGCCATGGTCAAAGCCAGCCTTCATGTCTGGTGATATCGGATTTTCGAGAATGTGAACACCGAATGCATCGCCGGCAAAGTTAACTAACAGACATTAGTTTGGGGATCTTAGATCAGAAATGTGGAGGGAGAGGTCGTAAGGGATAAAATAGAACTTCCAATAATACCAGCGATATTGAGAAAAACCGGATTGGACAAATTCAGTGCGGAAAGTAAAGTAATCGACGAGGCAACATACATTACAGCCTAAAGTGCCGTCCGAGGGTGTTTTGGTGAAGATAAGATGGCGCTGAACGGTATTGGAGCCGGAGGAGTAGTCAATAAATGTAAATGCATACGCAAGACAACACTTATACAGTTCTCTTAGGGCAGAGAGGACCACAAGCGTTACAGCATCTAAGGTATTACGCCTGGCCTTATATGCCAATTGTAAAGGATCGCAAAACCTGGAAGAGAATGGCTTTATAATATCTAGAGCAACTCGCTTAGTTAGCACCAGTAGTTCGGAGGAGCAGACAATTGGACGGAAAGATTTAGGACCAAAATTAATGGACTTTTTAGGAATAGGAGTGATTCTTTCCGTACGCCAGGCGTGAGGAATCTTGGAATTCATGAAAGGCATGTCAATAAGGCGTGCCAAACAGGAGCTATCCGAGAACAGCAAGATTTATAAAGAAAGGTTGAGGCACCATTCGGCCCTGCAGTTGTTGATTGCCGGAACGTTTTAAGGTGTTTTCTACTCTTGTCACAGACAAGGGTAAGAAGACAGGGCAGTAGGGATTGTCGTTTGAAGAATGATGGAAGTTATTGTGAGAAAAGATACAATTTTCGTTCAAAGAGTCGAAATCGGCATCCTTACACGCCACGATGGCCTGTTAAGCGCTTGAGACTCTTTCAAACGCCAGCAGAGGAAGGGGAAAAAAGGGTGAAGAGGAGGTAAAATGCTGACTAACAAGCAGGTCATTTAGTTTGGCACTCTCTTTTTCATTGGGTTGGTAACGTCCTCAAGACCATCACGTAGGCCTAACATGTGTAGAGGCTCCTTTTTACATCTTAAGAACTTTAGATGGGAAGACGAAATTCTCTCCGGTCTTACCCTAACGGTACAAAAAAATTCATTTACGAATGTTTAAAGATGCTAGAGCACGATTCAAAATTCGATTTTTTAAAGATGGTTGGGATAACGCAAGATATACAAGTCCGAAGCAAGCGGATTTTTTGTGGGAACGTCTTGAGAACCTTAATCTCTCTAGCATGCATGGAAAACAGTGCACATGGGGAGGCTAAAGAGATTCTGGGAAGACCTAATAACGTAGAATGATCTAAATCTGACAACAGAGCTCAAGTTTTAACACAATACAATTTGGAGTGGTTGGTCAAATGTGATCAAGATGGGCGTCAGTGGGAGCACTGAAGGAGACAAGATCACCGAAGCCTAAAAATGGGAGAAGACATAGGTTTGCATGGTTAAAATAATTGCATGAGAGAATAAGTTGCTTGCAGGTCAATATAACAAGTTGATAATAAGAAGAGGCGATCGCTGGAACAAGGGCTTTATTCGCCTGACGTTTCGGATTCTCACTTGGGCCCATTATCAGAGACAGTTGCAGAAACGAGGGACTCGTGCAAAGGAAGTTGCAGCATTTATAGAATGCATTCGCTATGCTACCGCATACCTATGGTAATCAACCGCTCTCCCCTTAATCAAGAATTGTTGCCCGTTGGTTCGCTTATGGATTGATTGCCGGCATAAAAGTTGTTACTTGCCGAAATCTCATCACTCGTGTCGAAAGTTGACGTGAGGATTCATCGACCATCTGGCTCACCGGCTTGCGCGCTCCTCGAGTTGTCAATTACTTCGGCCAGCCTATGCCTCAGCACGGAGTATGGAGTGGGAATGTCGTTGCACTAGTTGATAGACTGAGATCCCGTGAACCATGACTTAAGCGACTCGCGGCTCACGCGATTGTTCCTTCTCACGAGAATTTCGGCTTCATAAAACTTGAATGTGTGGCCTGGTCTTGTCGAATGGGCCGCGACCGGAAAGTTGGCGTCATTTCTCGCAACGCTGCGCGTGTTCGGCAATTCGCGTCCGGAGCAGTCTTCCAGTTTTTCTGAAGTAGTTGTTTTGTCCGCAACTGCACCAGATCCGGTAAACGGCTCCAGATGTTTCTTGTCGTGGCAGCGGCTCTTTTGGTCACATCACCTGGCGCCTTATGGTGGCCTCCGGTCTGTGTGTAATTCCAATCCCAAGTGGTGCGAGAAGACGACTAACGACCTCGGAGACGTTATTGATGTACGGGATAGCCCAACAAAATTTGGGGTTGGTAAGATTTTGTCGCTCATCTCGTTCGCGTATGCACCTGTTGACGAAGTTGCGCGGGTAACCAATTTCTCTGAAAACCCGTCAAAGATATTGGGATTCGGCAACCTTGTCTTCCGGTTCACTGCTGTGCGTCTTAACACGCCGATGTAGCGTTCTTACGCAATTGTATTTGCGGATAATTGGGTGGTTGCTGTTTAAGTTTGGTATTTGCGTCGTGTTCGTCGCTTTCCTGAACACTTTGGTCTTTAGGCCACCACAATCTTTGAGACAGACGAAGACATCAAAGAATGCCAGCTGGTTATTTTCTTCCTCCTCGATCGTAAATTGTATGTACGGGGAGACGTTTTTGAGACGTTCTTTGAACGTTAACATTTCATCCCGTTCGATGACGACAAAAGTATCGTCCTTCATGTGCACGAGTCACCCGTTTCTGCATTGTCTCTGATGATGGATTCAAGTGAGAATCCGAAAGGTCAGGCGACTAAAGCCCTTGTTTTAGCGATCGCCTCTTCGTCTTATCAACTAGTTGCTGGAACTCGCATCTTCGCTTGTATCGGCAATATGACAAGTCTTTGTGAAAGTTAAAAAATCGCACTAGAGCACCTTCAGAGATAGAGGGGGAATGTTAATAATTACAGATATAATGCCTTCAAAAGCATTCAAGAAACAGGTCATGCATATAACCGCGATAACGTCTATCAAAACATCAGAGAAAGAAAATAAGAACTTAATGTCTCAACACAAATTTTGGCTAACACGAATGGTCACCCTCCACCTCTGCTACACGATAAAGATATTCTATCAGTTCAAAAGCAACAATAGGACGGGGGAGTAATTAGCTGTGAATCAATATTACCATTTAACCACGTCTCGTGAAGACGAAGCACTTCAGTCTTACTGTGATCTTTTTTAAACAAACGTACCTCCATATCGTGTGTTTGTCGACAAGAAGCCTTGAATTCACAATTTGTTCTTTGGTTGACGCTTGAGAGCGAGTCGCCAGCCATAATGGTGTTTTTTGCGATGTATGGACTTTTTTTAATGGAGGCCTGATGAAGTTGCCGAAGCGAGGTCACAAATACGACAGAATGACCGGAAAGTGCAACAGCTGGCATTATGGACAGTCATCAGTGAATGTGGCGATTTAAGTTCCTTCTAAAAGGTGCTAGCGTACCGCAGAGATGACCTCGTAATCTTAATTCAGACAAACAAAGTATAGGAAAGAGATCAATTTATCAAAGGGAAATAGACAGAGTAACATACAGTTTCAAAAGTTTGCACTCGAATGGAGAGGAAACAATGACGTCTCAAATTCGAAAGCCCGCTACAGCATCAGTGCTGCGACATTCTGAGCGCAGGGCAACCAGTCACATGGGGAGGGCGCGGGCGGGCAACAGCGCTGTGACAGGTGGCAAAACTGCTGTGCTATCATCACGCCATCATCCATCACAGATGATGACATTGCAGCAAGTAACGACCCGGACGCGGGCTGACGGGCCATTATCGCATTAATTACGACCCCAGAGGTGATGAAGAGAGCTGTTAATCATAGTACGCATGTGGTCCCACGTGAACGATGTACTACATATACTGCGGTTATTGTGCCTCAACTACTTTTATGTGTGATTGTCTCTGACGATGGCTTCAAGTGAGAATCCGAAACGTCAGGAAATAGACTTCTTGTTCCAGTGGTAGCTTTTTTTCCTTCTTCTTCTGAATAACGAGGTAAGTAGGTCAGCCCGACTTGGTCCCATCCTATTTATCCAAGAACCATCAACTACGTTTAAACAGCGCCGTAGAGCAGTCCTGTGTAAATTTCAACGGAGTGTGGTCTGTGATGGTCACAGTGAATACAATACAGTTGGTTACAATCGGGCAACGTCCCATGAAATGACGATTCCCACAGGATCGTCAACCTACTTCGGTTGACTGGATGAATTGCATTTGTCAGGCAACATGGTGGATGGTGCCGAGCTAACTCATGCGCGTTATAGCATAACGTCCGGGTTGGGCCTTATTACGAAAATTATTGGTTGATTATCTCCATCACTGATGTGCAGACTAATGCGCTGTTATAATCCATGAAATGTATGTCCGGCAAAGGTTATTTCAGTATGTGAAGAAGACGGCGGTATAAGCCGATGAGCAGAAGTGGCTGCTTGAAACTTTCAAAACTGCTGTAATCCCTGCAGCCTCCTGCTCAATAGAATGGTTTTTTCATTTCTCGTCACCGTTTGCCTTCTTCAGCAGCCCGCATCACCCACTGCACAGGATAGTCCAACGCAAATGCGAAGATTGTGATAGCCATTTAAAATGACATGAAATTCAATCGAAGATGAGTAACGAAAAGCACTTTTTTAAGGATACCCCAGCTTTTGACTTATGGGCCATCAGGTTGTGGCCTACACCTCTTGTATGCTCTACTTGCAGTCTGTTGTTTCCAGTTTCATTCATGACCAGCTGGTTTTTATTCCTCAAAAGTAGAATTGTGTACTTGTTCAACTGTCATGGTGCTCAAACGTCTGATCCTAGGCCTTAACGCACATTTGTTGACTATGGCTGACTGGTGTGGACATATAAGCCAGCTGTGACCATTCAGGTCTAGTTCGCGCCATTAGTTCTTGACAATTATTCATTACGGGGTCTCTAGTTTCTGTTCCGCCTAATGCATGGTTGGGGCTTTAAGGCAATTCCTTATTGTTTTAATCCATGCTGATGGTCAGACAGATGCACAGATTCCATTTCCATGCAATTTAATAATCATAGATGAGAGCCGGTAGTGTATGTGCCCATTGATCCATAATTGCAGGTTTGTCTTGCTGAGTAAATGAACCCAGACTCCAACATGGGCCTCCCCAATCAAGAGGCTTATGCGGGTCAACAGTCACAAGTCAGCTATTTCTTCCTGCCTTTTTCCGTTCTATCTCCAGGTCTGCAATGGTTCGACGACTACTGCTGGCATGTCTTAGCTGAGTTTCCCAACTTTTGGGCCAAAGTTCGCTTTCTTTGGTTTTAACCCTTATCATTACAACTGCGTCATTACTAGACGCAACTATCCGTTTCATGCCAGTCTGAGATGTTTGGACCGGTTTGCGTAGCTGTGGGAAAGATCACAATAATCCCTATGCAATTTTGAAAGCAGGTTTTCTAGGGGTGCAGTCTACTGACTGATGTGCATTGATCGCTGTCGTGATTCATATTCATCGTAGAGAAAAACAACACATTCAAACTACGTCTGACAAACTATGTAAGACTTGTTTTGAGAGCTAGCCAATACTTGCATACGCGCTTCGTTTGCAGCCAAACGGCGCTGTTTCCCTCTCGTCGTAGGTTGCGCCAGTAGTTGGCAGAGTTGGTTACTGAGCTCCTGCGGGAGGTAACAGTCAGTCTCGCACCCGACGCTGGGGTTGCCAATTAGATTGCCGGATTAAGCTCTGACTTATATGAGCTGGTACTTACTGCCGTATCGTTGCAGAGACCACAGAGCAGGAATCCTTACCGTACGTTAGGTACTTTTTTAACTTTTCTGCTTCATGCCGCTTGCATGATTTCCCTGTTAAGCCTAGCATGTCTCCATAGTTTTGAAGAAGACAATCCGATCACTTGAACATGAAATTTATTTGCCTTTCTTTTTGACTTCACACTTGGGTGTATCATCTCTCAGAAGGAGCAAATATGGTTTATACTGAATTAATATTTCGCGGCCATTTTACTTTTTCATATTTACTTTGTCATAATTTTTTGGTAAACTGTGACAAGACTATGTTCCTTACATCGTTGGAAAACAGATGATATTTTGTCTTCCTTTACATAATCAATAGTGTGAATCAATAAATACATTTTGGCATTTTGTGAGTGTGGTTTCAAACTTCTCTTAAAGGAAACGTGGCTACAACAAATTTATGCGTGATGGCCTGCTGAAAACATTTTTGATTTATTTTATACTTGTCTGACGTTCATAAGTACCTAACTGGCCTTGTACACCGTGTAAATAAAAAGTTGTTTACACGTATTCATATTACTCCCATAAAAATTTCCCAAACTTTTAAACGTTAAATTAGCAACGATATCCTACAACAAGTGCAGCGGGATAATATTCAGTCATCGAAAATCCCAAAGTGCAAACTTGTGGACAATTTTCAGAAAGAAGTCTCCTCTTATGAGCATAGTTTTGGCGCATTCAGAAAGATAGTGAAGACAGACGGCTGCATTTATGTTTAGGACGACAACTTTTTAAAGGAATTTTGTGCTCGCTTGACGACATGGCGCGCATTTGAGCGTTCGACATCTAATTGCACCGAATACGCTGAAGGCGCAGAAGTCTAAAGGCAGAGTTTACTGAAGCCCATATCAGGATTTAACTTTACAACTAGAAAACAGAGGGACAAACCCGAGAAGATGGCCTTTACTTTTGGCTGAACACAGCAATTATTGCGGATATAACACAAATATGGTCCCAGAACTTATAATTGATATCAGCAAGAAGTGAGGGAAACTGCAATCGACAATGTGGATTTATTAGTTGTCACCCGCAGGCAATCTTTCAGTCTCACACTGCTATCTGGCATTTTAACAAAGTTCGTTGATTTCCAAACAATTGTCTGTAGTAGCTCTGCTCAGGTAAGCTACGGGATCACGTCCTGTTGATTGGGGCCGCAAGCTTTTTTCGGATTCGTACAGCTCCAATAGGTTGAACAAGCAGTGTACTTGTCTCTCTTTAAACACCTCTAGCTTAATCTTTCTGTGAGTACGCTGCTGTAGGTACTGAGAGAGCAAGGTGTGGGAAATCTTACCACGAGAACTTTAAGGAGTTGTCGGATAACGGAAGCCATATGGGACGCCGAGTACAAGCCACATCATCCACACTCTTGGGGACTGCGTCTTTGCACCCAAATTTCTTCCACAAATACATTCAGACTTCTGCCGGGACACCGATCATAACTGACTAAGTTTTATGACAAGGATTCTCGTAAGGTAATCGAGACTATGAAATTCGTTCTCGGCGAAACTCTTTGCCTATAATAGACGATAGTGTTTATGGGAGTTGGCTCAAGAACCCTAATTCAACTTTTTTAAACAGGCAACAGATACATCCCCCAACACAGGCAAATGACCTTTTTGTCAGTCGATGTATGACGCATTATTTTGATGCCAAGATTACTCACAGTGCATTTCTTCGGGACAGTTGTCCTTTCCGCTTGTAAGCGGTACACGTAACGTCATCTCATTGACTTTGGACAATTTTCTTTCCGGATGTGTTACATCAGGGATCAAAATTCAGCAAGAAACAAATCTGGTCTATTCATTTTCCCCACCGACTTTTACCCCAAAATACCGCATCCAACTGCCCAAATCTGACATGGAACAGATCCCTACTTAGTCGGTGCACATTGTTTGCATTCATTTCTGGTGCTGGAATGTACTTATTTTTACCACCTGAAAAGCATCGATTTAAATAGCGTTCTCATTTTAAGAGTTCTTGAAAACTGTGTAACTTATTTAGACAGTCATAGATATCTGATCAATACTTATTTAGACCTAAGTAACGACTTTTGAAAAAAATCATGTATGGGGTTATTGACAAAAGTAATGATCAATCGCAGTGAAGTATGCCGCACTTTTTGAATGACAAACTATTTTGGGTTTTTCATATCCGTTTGGATCTTCAAAATTAAAATAGAAACAATTATTTTCCGTATATGTTTTCCTTAAGTGTAATTTACAGCCAAAAGCGTTTCTCATCGCATGACGATAAATGTTCGACAGGCTATGCATTTTGGTTCATTTTTTAAAACTGGCGGACTGCTATAACGGCTAAATCTACTCCGAATTGGTACCGGTGGTAGATTGCGTCTGTGTAGGTGCTGATATTTCGTTATATATCATATTAAATGACACGAGCCAGGAGCCAACAAGAAAGCCTACCAGCGTTCTCATTAGGCATTTTGGCAAGGCCGCATGTTTTTTGCGGTTTATCTTGAGGGAAAACGATTATATGCAGTATGTGAATGTGTTGCACAAAGGGGCGGCCTAACTACATTGGTTTTTGTGGCGAAAGTTTCCACCGGAAAAGTTTTCATGTACAAGTCAGCATACTTTCATGGAGCGAGCCCTTTGTGTTATCCTGACATGTCAAAGTCTTCTTAACAATATTTTCTATTCGAACGTCTGCTTAACTACTTTAGTCAAGGGTTTTGCCGAAAACCACAATTTTCTATAAATTCAGATCTCAAAGCTCGACGTTAGTACATGCCCGCCGGTCTGACAGAAGGCCGCCATAATTCCGACATAATTGACACTTTCTTCTTTTCCTGCAGTCGACCGCATTAACAGGGACAAAATGAAAGACGATATGTCTGACACGGAATACCAGGTAGACCCATTATTTACCTTCCTCTAAGATCTTCTATGGATTCAGACGGATGTGAACGCCATCATTTCAGAAAACTTTTCTTATAAGGAATGCACGGCTTATGTGGAGAGACAGGGTGGGGAGGGGTAAGTCGACCGGTTAGCACTGCTTTTCGTCCCATTAGGCGGTGTTTCTGTGGACTGTCCAAGATGGAACATGATTCTGATGTCTCAGGGGTGGAGACGGCAAAGTGGTCTCTGAACAGCATTGTCACAAAAAAACCCACCAATTTTTGTGGGACACACACGCTGACAAACGGACGCCAGATACAGGTGGGTGCACGCATAAATACTGGCCACCGGTACACACCATTGGTTGCGACTGTAACTGGTCGAATTTAAGAAGAAATGACTTTCACCGGTGTGACTGAATAACCAAAGTCATCCACGACAATTACTTAACTGAAAATGGCCCGTCCGACACCCATTATCTACATCGCAAATCAATCTTGTTTTGATAATTACTATCCCTATGCTGCCTTCTGAGGGAGGTTTGGTTCTGAACACTAACACAAACGCAAAACTTGATTTACATCCCGTGATTCTGTCACTCTATGAGCCTGACTTGTGCCTGGCGTTGGGTGTTCTTCACTACACCTGGGGAGGATTCCGGTAGCTGGATTGGCGAAGTTCCTGGTCTACTCAGCTGACCGGCAAAAGCTAACTCTTGAGACTTCCAGTCGTAGTGCCTATGCATGACTAGCAGTTTGTATTGAATTTGCTTGAAGTGACTTTTTCGGCATCTCTTGATATTTTCGGTTGCAAATAACAAGTTCAGATGCCTGTTAAATAAATTTCAATTTAGCAATAATGCCTATATGAAAATTTAGCTTAAGCAGAAACTTCGTAAACCGAAATTGAAAATTTAAGACATCTCAGAGAAAAGTTATATGCAAAAACGTTGAATATCCCAAGAGCACCGGTTAATCACGATTATTATTAGGTTTTCGAGGGCATGCGATTCGCGCAATTTTAAACATTCCTCTGTTCAAACATTATTCTAAAATATATGATTTCTTTGCAGGGGAAACAACAATCCAATTTTTTCACGTATTTAAATCCACTAGGACTCCGGTTCTAATTAATGATGTAAATGGGTGGGAAAAATGCGCGTGTTACATCACAGCCTGTTCTAAGCTTCCAGCTGTACTTTAAACAGAAAACCATAGAATTTGGAATGCCAAATGAGGTCAGTAAACTGTCTCTTTTTCCCCTTAAGGTATTGGCATGGAAATTACTTCTTGAAAGCCCGTTCTCAGACAGATGTGACAATCAACGTTTACCACATTCAGTAATCACAAAATAAATCGCAATAAACACGCGGGAAGAAGAAGCAAATGCAACTTTAAAATTGCAAATGATGATTTATGGGGCCATTCTTCATTTAATGTTTTAGAAAATGCCATATACAAAACACCCCAGCTCAAATGCCGTCTCATAGTTACGCTCAGGTGGGAGCAAGTTAGAAGCAAACGCCATCGGCATGCAGCTGCTGACGCATATGCGTATGAAATAGTTGGTGAGCCTAAACAGGGTCGCCCGAACTTTCTTGCAGCAGAGAGTCAGGTCTGACTGACTAACTGACTGATAGAAATTCCAATTCCTCCGCAATTGCACTAAATAGAGCCTTGTCATTGCGAAAATGGAGCATTCTAGAGATCCTGAACGTTTACGCACAGTGGGAGTTAGGATTGGGCATGTAGTGTCCTGGGAACTTCTGTCCTCGGACTCTGACTGCTGGCTGACGAGATGCACAGTTATTTTCAGCGAAATGGGCATGGGCAGCCTGCTAAGAAAACTAGGCGTAAATCGAAGTGTCTGGACGTAGGGTATACCTAAGAAGAAGATGCGATCGCGGGCACGAGACTCTCACTTAAATCCGTCGCTAGAAGCAGTCACAGACAGGGGTGATGGATGTATAGGATATATCGTATTTATATTATACAGTTGTCCTTCGACTACACACCGATCATAATTACCATCTGCGGCAGTCATCGCATAGGGTGATTTTTGGCGTGGTGGTTGTTTGTTCGTCCCCATCGAGTCACCAGTTAGTGTAATTTCATCATCGATCTTTTTAGTATAATTGCTGGACAAGTCTAATCCTTGATATTGACGCCGACAGTGTCTTGATCAATTACTAATCCCAAGCAAAATCTCAAAGCAGCATAGGGAAGCAGAAAGTCATTGGGCTTGTTTTTTTAACAGTCGACTGAAAAACTATGACTTGAGTAGCTCGCGGCTTGCACGATTGCCACTTCTCGCAATACTTTTGGCCTAGTCCGGTTTGAATGTGTGGCCGGGTCCCATCCACTATCCTGCAACCTGAGAGCTGACGTCATTCCTCCTCATCGCTGTTACATGTTCGGCTATTTGTATCCAAAGTTATCTCCCGGTTTTTGACCTAAGTGCTTTGTTCGCAAATGAACCCGATTAGTTTAGCGATCCCGAACGCGTCCTGATCTGGTGGAGAATGTTTCGGCCTCATTACTTGTATCTTGATGGTTGCGTCTCAACGTCTTGCAACCCAAAATCCACGTGATCTGGGGAGGTGGCCAACGGGCTTCTGGGAAGCCCTTGACTTACGGGATAGCTCGCCGAAATTTACCTCGGTACAGTACGGAGCCGTTTTTGTTCTCACGTGTTGACAAAGTTGCGCAGGTATCCATTTAATTTGGGCTGATTTCGTCATTATCACAATTTGACATTCTTACATCTGGACACTGCCTATCAACACGCTGCTCTAGCACCCTTAAGCATCTGCGTTTTTGGCTGATTAGGTGGTTGCTTCTGAGGCTCAGCACTTCCACCAAGTGTGTCAATTTCCAGAAACTTTAGTTTTTAGACAACCATAATCTTACCGTCAGACGGACATCACTAAAATCAGTTGGTTGTTTTTTCCAGCTCTACCGGAAATAGGATGTTGGATGCTCTGTAAATGCCATCAAATGACCTCATTCGATGACGACGACAACGGAACATTTACATATCAAACCAAGAATCTCGGTTCGTAATTAGGAAAGGTCATCAAAACTAACTGTCAAAGGACCGCCTCAGTCATGTGTCCAAAGGTTAAAGAAGATATTGACGTGCCTTTCACTTGCTTGTTGATGTATCCGTCGAACATGAAGTATGTTTTGAGCAAAACGTTATGACTTGGAAGAGTCTGGTGTATCCAGTGTAAATTTCTGTTTCATCGTATTTCCTTTTCGGGAACAAGTCAATGGACCCTACTGTCAGATCCCGAGAAAAGTTAGCCCTCCAGCAAATACATCTTTTTCTGGATTGCTTTCTTAAACTCGAATATTCGTTCTCAGAGTCAAATTTCTTTCAACGATACACGTTTAATGTGGGCAAGTGAGGAGTGAGGTATCTCTCACAGAGACATACTGAGATAGGATAACTAAGGACAAAAGGCCTAGGGAGCCATAAATGACGTGAAATCTTCTTAGGCTCGGAGGTACACAGTTACGTTTTTCATCAACCACTCTTTTGTATTTAAAGTATCTCCGTCTGGCTGATAGTGATGACCCGGACAAGTTGCTTCATGAAATGTGTACAAGCTGGCAGATGAAAGATGAGCGCGCATTAACCTTGGTCCTTTCCCTCATAACGAGCCCTACAGAAGGAATTCCAGAAAACCTGGAGGAGGTGAGAGTACATTATCTCTCCTTATCTAGCAGTTGTAGCAATGATTCAAAAGTAAACCAAATCTCTGAAATTGCCAATTACTTATGTAGTGACATCAATATTGCGGTTATAAAATGAAGTTCGGGGCGAGAATTTGAGTGGCGTTAAGCTGTGGGATGTTTCCTCATTCAGTTTTATATTTTCCATCCTGAGGGTTTTTAAATTGTAGGACGATCATACTGTGTACCTGCGTGACATGGTTCAATATTCATTAATTAGAAAGAAGTACCGAAGTGGCGATGTCACGGAAATTTATTTCCCTTATGTTTGTGGTGGTGGCAGTTTTGTCATGCTAGGCCTGATTGCGTTTGTTAGCACTAGACACTAAAAAGTGTGGTATGTTCACGTTTGTCTGAGATTACTCAACCTACCTGGAGACAAGCTGTCAAAACGGGACTTTTTAGGGCCGTCTCCGCTTGAATCTAAATGCTATATTTAATGTAAATATTTCGCAAACTAGATATTGCGGAGTGTGACACATCAGCCTACCAGTGTAAACTAATAAAGCATATTAACGACTTTCTGGTTTACCTACTAGGGGGGATAACTATGCCAGAAAATGCTAATCAGTTGCATTCCGGTCAACTCATTACCAGCCCTTGAAGACACTTAGCCGATATTCCTGTCTAAATCAAATTATTGATCAGAAAACTATATAATTCAGGAGAAAAGTGCTTAAAAATGAGAGACTGAGTTCGGTTTGCAGCCCTAAACCCCCCAAAAATTGCATCTATGAACGCTTAGCATCAAGCCCCGCAGAATTTTCACCGAAATATACAAATATTCTCCCATTTCGATTGGGTAACGTAAGGTCGGCGTTAATTAGGGTGGCGCATTTACCTACGTTAAATTTCCAACGTGGTCAGTTGAATTAATTTAAAGTCGATGGAAAAGCTATGTGATGTAGTCTGATCAGAAGAAAAAGCAATCGCTGGAGCAAGGGCTGGAACAAGAAAAGGACCCTTTTCTGCCTCTGTCTCTGATGATGGATTCAGGTTAAAATTCGAAACGTCAGGCGAATAAAGCCCTTGTTCCAGCGATTGCTTCTTCTTCTGGTCGACTAGTTCCTGGAACTCGCATCTTCGCTTGTATGAGTGATGGAGTCTACTGTGTGGAGTAAGCAGTTACATTCAGACGAAATTGCAACCCATACTGTCAAGTTGCCTTTTCAGGAAGTGCAACTCCAGGGCGCATTTTCTGCTTTCATTTAATCTCCGCTTCAACCATCACACAGGGCCTGTTGCAGAGTGTGCTAGTGAACAGCTGCTGGATCATCTCTTCCGGTTATAATGATTTGGCGATATTGACCGAGGTGAGCGAGGAAAGGGTTAACTCAAACCATGGGAAGTGCAATTTCTGCAACATCTGCGTTACACCTTGGAAGACAAATTATCTCGACCTATGGCAGGTACATGAAGTCAATACCTTATTGACCTCCGCTTTACCCTACTTTCCTACATTTTAAATACATGTGCACATATCTGAAATCGAGGATTCACGAACCTAAAAAAGTTCACCAGTCAATTCCTCCAGACTAAAACGTTGACGTGTTTTGCAAATCGGAGCTAAGGTCATTTCGAATGCCTGCATGCGGATACAAGCTGTAAACCACCTTCGAATACATAGGCTTTCTAATTAAAATAATTTGTTAGCACCCATATTCTGTCTATGAATACGTGCGTCTTCATATTTACTAAAGTTTCTGTTGTTGGTAGGCGTATCAGCTTAGTCTGCGTTAATTCGATCCCATGTCGGAGACGCCTAAGTTATTCACATGAGAGTCCACATACTGACAGACAGCACGATGGCGACGACAATTTACTACTTTAACGGCAGGTGTATGTGTCAGTCATCAGTTAACTTTATTACAACCATGTTGCGTAATTTTTGTTTTTATCGTGCGACTGTGAGGGAAGAGAGAGGTGCTGGTGGGGTAGTGCAGCGATGGGGTAGGTGTTAGAACACACATGCAAATTAATTCACACCAGACTGACGTCTACCAGGTTGTCTGTCGGCAGGAAGGAGCATGTGCCCTTGGTCTTATATTTGTGCCCCAGTCAGGAGTCTCTGTAGGTGATCGTTTGGCGATTAAAATCACTAATTAGAAAATGACACTCTGAACACACCGGACAGAAGTGGCCGTTTCATTATAGAAAATGCTCGATTTTGCCACTTAAAGAGTTTCAATGCAGATAATGAAACTCCAACCTTCCTAGATGATGTTTTATTAACGTTCCTACGAAAAGCAACTCGTTTTTGAGTTTCGCTACAAAAACAAATTAGGATTGTTTAGAGATGTGAGTAGCTCACGAGTAAAATGTAGTTTTTCCAAGACGACGCACTTGGCGAGGGAATAGGAGATTTCGCAAACGATATAGATATCGTAGATCCTGATCGGAGGAATAGATAGCACTGGATTTCTGCCAAATATGAACGTTTTGCTTGGAAAAGCTTTTTCTTGTGGCAAATACTCATCGTTTCATTGACATCGTTGGTATTTGTCAAAGCTACTATTAAAGATATTAAAAAACTCAAAAGTCTCTGAATGGGATAGTCTGAAAACCTCTAGCCTAATTTTCGGAATCCAGTGTCATTCTAAGACACCTAGCGTGCGCTCGCAAAGAATCGCCCATTGGAATATCCATGCGTATAGTGTTTCAACGATAGTTAGTTGATCAATATGCCACCGGTCGAACATAAGCTGACCACGACAGTTCTCTGGCGACGTGCTCGCGTTAGTGGCCGGAAAATATGGATGTACGAAAGAGGAAGTCACAAAGTTTATTGTGATACCTAAGACCTGACAGGCAAACCATCCTAAAAATTGGTTTTCCGGACAATGTTTAGGTGGTTGTACACTGTCTGGCTGATTGAAATGATAAGTGGCGTAGGGATTTGATTAAGTGACTGATAAAGAACCGAATTTCCTTCAGTCCTGAGAACCCGTGCAATTGACCCGATCAAGTGTGCATCAAAACAAAGGAATTGGATTTGTCTTTCCGATATTTAGTTTCTTCTGCAGACTCTAAAACGTAGTATGTAAAAAAAGCAGATAGGAAGATCTAGGCTGTAGTCGACTCAAACAGTGTTTTGAACCAGGCTGAACCAGTCAAGGACAGCATGAACGGTCACATCTACGCTATGATTGTTAAAAGGCATATGTTTCCTTATATGACAGCGATTGCCTTTGGGAGGGCAGATTAGCTACGACGAATAAGTCCGAAATGTTAATCTTAGCGATTTTTTCCATTACCGTATTTATTTAGCATTGACAAATGTCCCTGTTCGGATGACTTTGATGTATACTTTGATCGTCAAGTCATAACTGAACAAGTCCATTCCAATTGGCCTATTTAGGCTGGTTTCATTATAAGGGATACACAATTCATGAGCATATCATTGGATAATAAACCAGCAGACACAGTTTGATCGTTGGCACCACCCTACCGGCTGCAGGTCCTCCGTGCATCATGTTCTCTTTTGTCAACATAACGTTAACCGACCGTTGTCGTTTCGGTAGGTCGAACCGAGATC
>CACRXP010000288.1:24454-35599 GCA_902702965.1 Spirometra erinaceieuropaei
GTTGCTCCATTCTAACTCAATTCAGCGTTTAATTGTCTGATTTCAATGGGTTGCTGACAGTATGCACCTTCCCTTTACATTATTTAGAACGAGGTTCCAGAGTCCAGAGATATGACAACTTTCAAAAAGTTCACCCACTGCATCTTCGTCGACAGTGGCATGGAGACACCGTCTGCAGTGAGCGCAGCCAAGGAGTATCGACACAGACTAGAGGAACGCATTCGAAAAGGTTTATTAAGCAGAGCTGGTTTTAGCCTGCCTGAAGCGAGGGCCATATTTTTGTCGGCTTTGCATCAAAAACAAAAACAGTTTTCCACGCTGGCTGACTGAACAACGATGGCGCAATTTAGAAGCATTCTAGAGCCTACGATTTTTTAAATGAGGAACAGACAAAATTTAAATTAAAAGGTTGATTGAGAATCAAAACAAAACTGAAATGCAAAATTCTGACCCATTTCCTTTGGTTAGACAACTTGAACAAAATCTCACGTTTGGTAAACTCGGGGTTTGATAATGGAATCGGGGGTTCTGTGTAAAGTCTTCTTTAAAATATTATTCTGATTTTGTCATCTGAGGTGGCGGTGGAACTAATTTTGCTCTCCCCGTTTAAAACCTTGATGCATACTAGCCACTACCCCTGTCTGGTCTGAACCTGCATGGTATTTGATAAAATTTATAATTCGACTGTCGCTATCAACTTCAAACTTCGGGCGTGGCACGAATCAACTTATAGCGCAGGATGTAGAAAATGCAAGTAATTTGACGACGCCAGCGGCAATTTCGTGATTTATTTGATGTCCTTTTCGTCTATTTCTTTCAACTCAAATCACTGGGTCGAATAATATCATCTTCAATATTATGTCGTTTTTGCCTTTGTCATATCCAAATCCTGGACGGCGATAACCACCCCTTTGGACTCATGCGCAGCCAGTGATGAGGCAGTGTCTCTACTAATGCGTCGCGATCTTATTTTTGTCAGCTGCCATCGTTAATACTGAGAGTCCATTTGAAGCGGTATTCGCCAGACGTAATATGCAGTCCTTTGTGTATAATGCTCCAGTCCCTTAGACATTATTGTACACACTTTATTTGAAAACAAAGTCGACCAGTATACTTTACGCACTAAGCGTAGCAACGTTAGTAGCGTGGCTGGCTGTTCTGATGCGTATAACACGTCTGAGCTACCATGAGTTTCAATGCACTTTTATTGAACAATATTGACAGTGAAGATTCCTAGAATTCATGTCATTTGCAGCCGGTTCTAGAAAAATTACAATAACTGGCATATAGTTAATGGGCACATATTCAAGGCGACTAAAGTTCGGAATGCAGGCATCCAGCCTGCTTGCTGGCTGACTGATTGGGGCGGTGACTAACAGAGCCGTGATCATTCCATTCTACTTTTCGTTTCATTGACGCTTTTATGCTATATAGTTTGTAAGTCATAATACTTTCAGCGATATATTCTTTTATCGATGAAAATCCTATGTCAGAAAGACATTTTATAGATTAATATTGCAGACGAATAGGCATTCCATTATAAGGATCTACGGGGAAACTCCTTAGCCAACTATGGGCAAGCTTCCACAAGCAGTGTTATTCAAATAAGCTCGGACGTTCTACCTCCTACCTATTTGAAGCAAACACCATCATATGCGATGAATGCTCTCCCAATGCGGATACAGACCAACTGTTTGCTCATTGTTGAAGGACATCCGAAAGTGTCTACATCGGTTAGACAACAACTGCAACAAACACAAGCATTTATTTTATGGGCTGCAACACTTGGAAGTCTTATTCGTCTTAAATAACACAGATCCGAGAATTCGGTGGCGATGTAACGCTTCTTAACGATCAGACAGAAAAGCTATTTTCAAAAATATGTCGCGCAAGCACGTTTATTGAGTTTACCTAGCACAAATCCGGACGTCTAATATCCCTTTCCAGGGACCGGTTCTTCCTTGTCACAAGGTCGCTCTCCACAAGTCCCTTATCCTTATAGAACATTGATGAAAAATACATGAATAAACTTACGTTGTCAACATTTTTAGCATTGATCTCGAGTTCAATTCAGGATATTCAGTTTCCTTACCAGCCTTAATTTTTAATGTAACATATTTACAAATACTACCTAGGCGTATCAAACGCATTTTTGTTATTTTTCAGCCTTATATCTATGGGAGGAGACAAATAATGAAGGATTCTTTTAAATTTTAGAGACTGGATTTCCAATTATACGCATCCTGATTGCTGGGGAACTAAGAGATCTGGTGAATGTTTTAATGGGCGTAAAAAGTGGTTATCCGCTCCTCATATGCGCCGGAACGGGCGGCATAGCTGATATATTAGCACAGGCACTTATATATGCTGGTGAATCGCCAGGGTAAGAAAGTACATACTATTAAGTTTGCTTTATAAATCTGCCTACTATACTCAAATCTCTACGGTGCGTTAGAGGAAGTTATAGATGTTAGCGTATTTGAATTTGAGGGTGATCGTCGTTTGGTTCCTTTCTTACACCGCAACAAAAACTTCAGCTAGTACTTATTCCGAAAACAAAGGGTTCTTTTTACTCCAGATTTTAGGAAACATGGGAGGAAGTAATAACCCTGGATTTGCACATCCTCAGGTGCCCATCCGGTTACTCGAAAATATAGCAGGTGGCATGAGTTTGGCCCTGGCAATGCGGCTCCCTCTCACGGAAAACACTTTTTGAATTCGCAATTGTCCTCAATCTGACAATCTCATACATTAATATATTGACTACGAATTAAGACACTTCAGACATCCAGATACCCTCTTCGATACAAACATAATGCAAACTAAAATAAAGACCCCTTCAAACTTTCTATGAATTTTTAAAATTTTGGCGAATGACTAGATTATCAATGGTTTCTGTTTGCGGGAAGACCACCTCCAGTCGCTATAATCCGCACAACAGCTTTCATAATTTTAAAGAATGCATTCCGTTAGAATGTCCGCCCATGCGCATTTCCTGCACGGAAATCGATGGCACTTTAACTAAATTCTACTTGGCTACGGCTGTGTGGTCGATTTTGCTAGGACATTGGTTAAGCCTCTTTCATAGGTTACATTCGAACTAAAGGACTAGTAAATTGACATGCGTTATGTTCCGTCTGTTTTTCGTGCTTTCAGCTAAATCGTCGTATATTCTAGAATTAACATGCATCCAAATGTCTCATCATGAGTGCTTCAAGCAAAATTAGATCCACCGAAACTTTCATTTTTACTAGCGTCAGAATTTTTACAAAAAGATGGGACTTATAATGACATTTGAGTTTAAATTAAGTGCAATGTATGTTGTATAAAGCACACTTATAGCGTTTTCTTTATTCGGAAAAAATGGTATTTGATGGTCAAAAAATCCTGAAGGATATTCGTGTAGTGTAATGTCCAACGCTGCCCTGAAATTACATTAAGAGACCTAATCATTTTTAACTCAAGAAAGAATTAAACTAACATCTCGAGTCTAATTGCTGTACGCATTTAAGGGCCGATTACCAACCCAGACATTTAACGAAACCTGGGAGACCCAATTTCCAAAAAATGAATTACAGTAGATGTGCTAACTCATGAAATGTCAATCAAAATTTCAAAATGCGTTCTCGTTTCGAAAAGATAAATTAAGTGGTGTTGTAAAACTAATCATGATGCAGCATAAATCTATAATGATCCAGTTACCTCAGAGTGGTGGCTTTCGAAAGAACTTATTTTCGGCTGCATGCAAGATCTCTACTCTGCAAAAAATGCTTACTTAAGTAGTATGCAATTTTCTCATTGATTTTCGATGCCCTTGAAAATTCAATTATAATTCATGGAAAACATGCATAAAAATATTCATTCTTTTACCTATTCAGTAGGAAATTACGTCTTCTTTCAAGTGCATACTCAAAAGAAGAGTATAATTCGGTTTTTAAAGTAAATATATTTTCAGTGCAAACGCATTCATACTAGATAAGAAAAATGGTAAATTGTTTGGAAAGATATTGTGCAGTACGCCACCTTGGTATAGCACACCAATTTCTACGGCCGGTTTCGTCACGGACAGATTCTCTAAAAATTGTCTAACAAGCATTTTCAACATGAAAACTTATTTAGAAAACGGTCAACATTGCATGAGTATTCTTGTTTAGTCTTCATTGACGGTAATAGACGCAAGAGCAATTATTGATTTGGTTTTCTAATTGTTGTGGCACAAAACTATCTGGAGATTAGTGTCTAGCGGCTATGTTGTCCAGCAGTGAAAACACCATCTGTTACGCCAGCCTAGAGGAGCATTATGACTTCAGACAGATTACAGATCCTCCTGTATCCCAGACACGGGATTTTTCCACGTCACAACCTGGCGCCGGATAGTTGCTTCTGGTCACTGTGCAATTCCAACTCCAATTGGTGTGAGCAGGCAGTTGATGTCTTCTGGGACACCCGCCAAATTCTCCGGCCGACTGGATTGATTCTCCTCTCCCGTTTACGCATGCATCGGTTGGCAAAGTTGCGCAAGTAACCATCAGCTCTGAAAACTCAGGTGGTTTAATTCGGTAGGCTCGGCTCCTAGTTCGCTGTTACTCCGGTTTCCAGTCGGCAGTCATATGTACTAACCTCTTGACCAAATATGTTGTGTAAAGCATATTGATTAGCCATACGGGAGGGCGCGGGCGACCGGCAATTCTAGTGGCTGCTAGCCAAATTGCGAGCCAAACTACTTCCTGAGAATCACCTTTTCGCCTATATCCGCAAACACTTCTGTTTACTAATTCCTAGCTTGCCTTTGAGAGTCATCTACAAACTCTCATCCATGTTAACTAAAGTGTTTGGAAAATTTGCTATATCCATATGCCACAAAACACTGGTACGCTAAAAAGAGTTTCGCCTAGACACGATTTTTATGCTACGTACATAAAAAAATTGACATGTAAAAGCAACAGGAGAAAATTTTGGGAAAAGATGCACTTTATAAGAACCCTTCAATTGCAGTTTATATTTAACCAAAGCTTGACAGAGCATTGTATGGGCCTATATAATGATACCGTACGACTCAAAGGAATCCATCCTCAGCGTTTAGTGAGCTCAGGTTTAATATTCTAATTGCGTTTCTCACTCCACTGGAATTCCCATTTTTTCACTCACTTAATCTCGCGTTCTCAATAGGATACCGATTACCAATTGTTCGCTTCCTCTATCTCATTATACGGTAATCCTGAGGTTCAGGATTATTCATTCTTTATGAAATTCATAAAGATATGTTTCCTTCTCCCGATACGGAAACCGGGAAACTGGCTTGCTTCTCTGTTTGCCCAAGAAAAGACTACCGCGTTCTTACTTCCTCTTCTTTAGCTGTGTTCCAAGAATAGAACCACAGTTAACTAGTATGCTGCCGGGTATGGTTGGATTACAGGGCCTCATAGGTGGATCGTGATCTCCAAAAGGTTTAATGGAGACTTTCCTGGCGTTGTATTATGCGTGTGCGAGGGGTTGTCCCCTTGCGCACTCTCTAGACGGAAATGACAAATGCCCATCGCAGGGGTTGGCTACACGCATTAAGCCACAGCAAACCTTGCCTCATTTACTATTTGCTTGCTAAGTAGGAAAGAGATGTGGGAATAAGATCGATCTTGTAAATACTCTCCGTTAGCGTAAAATCGATTGTTTTCAGTGACCTGGTTCGTAAAGATTCCCGGTTGGAAGGCCGGTCAACCAACACAATAACCCGTTTTCCCTTCTTCTCCGGGCACAGTGCTAGGAGGCAGCAGTTATTACCTGATGAAATCTTCTAAACACATTTTTCCTTGTGAGCTACCTAACATTTGCGTGAGTTAGTGTGCGTGTATACGCCAATTTCTGGTAGTTTTCTACTTATTCTTAAATAACGGTTTGCTTAAGCAGAGAACGTTAAGTGAAACACTGTCAGAATGACATTCAGTACCGAATGAATAGTAAACAACAAACCGGTATTTGCTTTTTAAAATTCCAGACCTCGTCCCTAACGGTGATGAAACTGCATATAAACTTTCATCGGCGATTCTATATTACAGATATGAAGAATTTACACCTGCCCAGAAGGCCCATTTGCAGGTTCTTCTGAGAGCTGAGGATGTCAAGCTGGATGAGAATAATGTCCGCTGGAGCTATAATTTGCTGGTTAAAGTTGTTGGATATCGAAAGCTTGTCAGCGTGTTCGACGTCCTGTCAGACGTGAGCTTCGATAAGAAAATCTTCGAAACCTTTGCTAAAAGCGAAGATCAGCGTGAGTCACACTTATTTTAATTTAGCTGCCTGAGTAGGATTATGAAGGATAGATGAATTAGCAAGGCACGATAATTCTCCCAATTTCATTTTGCCTTTCTTCATAACCATCGTCAGGATTCAGACAAAACCGCGCATCACTTGGTTTCACTTTCGATTAGATATATTTTATACCGCTGTTTCCGTTGCGCATACATAATTGAATACCCAATTTTTACCGTTCGAAGTAACTTTAACTGTGGTATAATAATATGCTAATGATTCTCCTCTTGCTAATGCTCTTGGGCCTGTTGAGCTTATGAGACATTAGACGTAGACGTCTGAATAATTATAATAATGGCACGATTCCAAAGAAATCCAAGTGTCTGCAATAAGCATCCTTGTCAGGAAACCGACCAGTCAGTAGCCATTTTGACGTTGTTGCAGACCGAAGAAAGATGAATTTGTGCATTCTGCATATTGAGATAGCACGATATGTCATACTAGACAGAACAGGTACTAGATAAAGCCCAGACATCGGTTTCTCCGATATTGTGCCGCTGCATGGCACGGCTGCGTGAGGTTCTATTCATCAGCGGGTTCCCTGTGCGCTTTCTGGCAGATACTCCAATTCTGAAATTGTAGCTCTTTAAGTTTCTCAGAAATGTGTCACTAACTTAAAGTAAATCGGTTTATTAGAGCCTATACATCACAACAACCAAAATAAATATTTAAATTCAAATTTTTGAATTAGTCGTTAACCGTATTTATTTTCAAATCTATAAAGCCACATTTATGTTCTTTGCCTACATAGGGGAAGTGGAGATATATGTCAAAATTAATAGCTGATTAACTATCACTGGCTCATGTTTATAAAAATTTATATTTGACCATCCCCTATAGTTTATCGCTCTAACTTGGACATTTATAATAAACCCTCGCTTTGGGCCCTCTGAGATGACTTTGTCCTGGGGTTCACGTCAGTGAAACATCGGGTATTTCAGACGACGGGCGACAAAGACCAAGTATGCGACTTAGCTAATGAAGGAAAGTGAAAACAAAGTCCAAACAGATGGAGTAAAATCGCTTCCCATTTTAGCCCCGACTATCTAGTTGCCTTGCGCTGACACTTTTAGAGGGTACGAAAGACGTAAAATGTCGGAAAATCAATACAGTACAGTTTCAAGTTTATCCTGTCTTTATTGCGCCCAGTATAGACCTGATCACTAACTGCGACATGCGCTTGTGCGCGGCAGAGATGGTGCAACGACTGGGTCTAGCAGACGAGTAAATGAAGCATTCATCAGTCATTCTGATAGACACCTTCTGCGCCATGCATGAGCTCTAACTTGTCTTTAGGTCGCGGTTGGTGTACAGGATTATGATCGGTTAATTGGAGGCGAAATAATTCCCATTTGACCTGACACTTGGTTGTCTATCCTTGACCTTTGCCATCCGCACAGATCTCTTTGCCTTGGACAGCCAAGAGGTCTCTGCGTGCCTATTCCCGACCGCCGAATGTATTTGAGCCCGGATTGGTTACTACGGCAATGGCAATAGTCCTTCCTTTGCGAGTTCATACCTCCGCTTCAAGCGAAATCTGTGTGAGGGTTAAGCGAAATGCGTTGTAGATGATAAGCTCAATTTTTGACGGACCTGATATGCAATAATGTTCGAATTTTTGCCTTCAAAAACCTTGTAGGCGGCCTTCAAGCCCTCATTCGATGGGCTTTTATCAAAGACTGGGCACCTCTGTTGGATGGGTTGGGCAATGATATCTGGATGGCCTTTATGCATGATCTAATTCAGAAGCGTCTTTGCATGTGCGACTGTAAAGACAACGCTGATCTTCTCCAACACTGTATCAAGAACGGTTTCGGATTGGCTGTTAAGATTGATAAAGAGGCTTCTGACTGCATGATAAGCTCGCAACTGCTGAACAACGTTTCCGTTTCGATGGTGCCCGGCATGTTCGTAAACCTTCTCACACAAATTACTGTAAGTTTATTTCCTCCTATTGGTCTTTCAACTGTGGGTGTTTTTGTATATGTAATTCAGACGTCCAAAAAACCTACTGAAATGCACAGGAGGAAGGCGCTGCAGTCCGACTTTAAAGTGCCAGCTCGTTAGGTCATTGTCATCTTCAGCCAGTTTGGTGTTCATTCCTTGTTTGTCGGGTTACGGTAATAGCGCTGAATGTCGCACTCAGCTTGGACTATATGATGTCAAGTATTACGGCGCAGATTAATAATCAGCGGGTCAGTCACTGGCAGTGAATATGTATAAGTGTGGCTGTGGAAGAGTAAGGTTGGGAAAACCGATAAAACATAACAGCGGCGACGCTCATGGGCAGCTCACGGGTTCACAGGTGTGAGCCCGCACGTGCCTGACGGTTATATATAAGATAATGTACCCCGATGATCGCCTGTCCTGGAGAGACTGGCGCTTAAAATGAATTTACATTTTCAGATCACCGGTGTCTTCTTAGTCTAGCCAACATCCCTAAACTTCAAAAGGATCTTAATAAAAAAATCTCTCTCGAGCACGCTCTCTCTCTGTCGCTCTAAGTTGTTAACACAGATCAGCTTTTAGAGGTTAAATATCTATTTTCATGGCATTAAGCGTACATTTAATCTTAAACTAGCTTAACAAACCCAAGACGTCACGAAAATAGAAAACATTTTAAGTGCTCAATTATAAGGATCGGACTGTTCGAACTCTTCAGGAATATAATACAGCCTAAAATGAAATCTTGCTGCTCCGTCCATGATACTGTCGGTATATATCAGCATAATGACCCTCTGTCTGGGTTATTTTACCGTTTTATCAATCAGAGTTGACGTGGTTTTCAAATTTCAATCCACTTGGATTTTAGCGAACCCCACGAAATTCCTCGGTTTTCTTCATAATGTGCTTTTAACTCACTATAATATATCTTGTTCTTCCTTCAGGACGTCCTTACTGTAAGTACACGTTGTGAATAATTTTGCAGTCAATCTAAAAAGTGTCTATTGCATGACAGCTTAGGATTTTGCTTTGTTCTGAATTAAAGTTGCACGATCAGATGGTAAGTAAACACCTCTGTCCTATCCTTAAGCTGCGTAAACTAATTTTCCTTAATCGGCCTAAATTCATTCACACCTTTCTTCCTCTCAAAAATAGAAAGAAGAACTGGGGGTATGTCAAAGTGATGAAGTATAAAAATAATTAAACGCTGTCTTAATGATATCCAGGCGTGAGCATATCACTTGTTGACATAATGGAGAACCAGTCTCATTCTAGATGCATGCAATCAATAAATTCAGCAAAAGCGACCACTCGTATTTTGGTAGTAGTGTAGTCAATAGAGTCCTTGAAATATCAGCTTTGCACGACTGTGTTCTCTGGGCTGTTTGATGACCGGTAAATATAAAACATAATGAAGAACATTTTGACGGCCATGTGCTCTCTATGACAGTCGCATTCTCAAAAGAAGTGCAGAAAAGATGCAATTTGGCTAATTTAATTTTATGACCGGCGCGTCAAATCATCGCTTTTGCAAGATGCAAAAGAAGGCACATGATAATAAAGAAAGTGTGACTCAGTAATTTGATGATCCCAAAACTTCCTGCAATTCAAATCTCGATTGATAAAACACATTCAATTATGTTAAGCATTTAAGCCCAACAATTCGCTGTTTCTTTCCATGTAAGCTCGTTTCGCGAAATATATTTTTGACATTTGTACTCTAACAGTGTATTTACCTGATTTTGTAGAAGTTTATGGTAAGGAGAATTTAATAGATGAGAATTTTACTATTATACTGCAGAGGCATCATTTGCTCTATAAGTGTCAGTGAGAAATTTTATACTTGGAATGCGTAATCGGCGCAATGTTTATTGAAACCCTCCCTTACTTGTGTGTATGCTATTTGTCCATCAATAAAATTTCAATTTTAATTTGCTCGTTAATTCAGAAAGATCTATGGGTATGTTCGTTTCCATTTGATCATCTTAAAAATTAAGAAATTTGTTCAAAGTTTAAACTCTCACTTTTTCTCCTACCGACACTTGCCTGCTTCAGAATACCAAGGTACGCCCTCCTTAATGAAAATCCCACTATATTGCCCTAACAGTGTAGGAGTAGTGTTTCCTTTGTTTCCTGCATACCAAAAACAGCAAATGAAATTTGGCATGACGGCCCGCCTGAATCGAAATCAGTTTTCATGGGAGACATGAATCAGCTATCAACGTGATGTTTAGTAGAAAGTCGCAATTCAACTATTGAACACGGTCTATTTTTGCAGTGTGCTTAACATTATTTTTTGTATTTTCTGACAAGAAAATAATGATGGTAAGTCAATGTAGTTTTTCACAACCTAAATATTATTAAAGCATTTCATCAAGAGTTTAAAAATACAAACCGATTTCTGTTCCATATGCATATCTACAGGCCGCAGCAGTAAGTCGCACAATTTTGCATGAGGTCATGATCACTTAGATGTTTTACGCATGCTTACACTAGTAACACAGAGCAAAGAATTATGGCAAAGCGTTCTACCGAAATAATTATCAACTACATTGAAACTTTAGAGTTCCCAATCTACAACCCATAATGTTTCCTTAGATATGCGAAAATTCCGGAAATGCATAAACGTAGAATTTGCTCAAACTTGAAATTCGAAGTCGAATTTTATTAAAATTTTCTAATAAATCTATACATTTATATTATTTCTGTCAAATTGTTAGTCTTCATTCTAGCTTAGCGCTCGTCATAAGTCGAGAAACAGAGATGCGCCGAATTTGTACAAAGTTAATTGGTTGTATCCTTAGAAACAAACATCATCTGCTGTTTACGTGTCAATGAGCTAGCGTATACTTGAAACGCGTAATCAACGTGATATTTATTGAAATCCTCCCTTAC
>CACRXP010000288.1:35644-104892 GCA_902702965.1 Spirometra erinaceieuropaei
TAGCGGGCTTACGCTTAACTAAATTCATTGTGTTCTTTCATCCCCTGCAGCATAAATACTGCGTAAGTTGACATCTCAACTGGGTTCACACGTAACTGTGTTGTATTTTTCAAATAATAACATAATAACTACTTTTCTGCTGCTTCAGGCCTTTCGAGTAAGTATACAGCCTAGAAGACGTTTTTCTTGCGGGGCGATTCTAAAAGCATTTGTGTTTTGAGACGCTGAGTCGTCTTCATGTTTTATCCTGTTCGGCCGGTATTCAAAACAACTTATGCGCCGATTGGCATACTTCCCACCTATAGTTACGTTTTCTTCCGCACTCGCCGATAAAAGACGCTGCACGGCATTTAAGGATCGGGAAGTACTATCAAGGAAGAAAATCCAGACTGCCAATTGCTTTTCGTTCATTTGCCTTTAGGAGACAGTTAGACAGCTGGTCATAACACGGCCGAGCGGCATAAGTCACGACGGTCGGCATAATTTTTGAACATCGGACTTGAGACGCGAATGACTAGATACCCTCGATTCAATATCTGGGACATTGCAAACTCGTGCTGCGACATTACTGATTAACGGCGGTCAATAAAATAAAATTTAACTTTCTCATGTCTCTTGTCCATTTGAATAACATTTCGTTAGCTGCCACAAAAACACTGAGTGCAGTTGACGATTTTTATTATTTCAAATATCCATGATAGAGTTGGGGAAGATAAAAGACTTTTTTGGAATAAATTACGTTTCCTCAGAGGAGTCGGCCCGGTGACCAATGTTGGACGCCTTGGTGACTGGCCATCAGCTGCGGGATTAATCGATATTTATTTGTGCACGGCTGTCCGAGCCGCTGATCTCATAGACATTTTCTCTGGGACCGTACATGCAATACTGAGCATCTGCTTTACTAGATAGGGTGTTCTGCATCCTTCGAAATTGGGATATTGACTGCTTGATTCCGTTAATGACGTACAACTTCCTGCTTTGCAGTACATTTCGAAAACTTTCCCAGACGGATGGTCGTTTTATTACATTGCAACATGCATTCAGTACGACTTCTTGCGAAGGGAATTAACCTCTTTATTTATCAACCATGTCCACCTATGCTCGCACATATAGAAGACAGGTTGCACGAGCAGACAGTGCTCTTTCCTACTTCAGGAGCAATGGAATCGGAGAAAGGTTTTATATACAGGCAGTATTAAAATCGTGCAGACTCGAAATAACACCAAACGAAAGTATAGACTCGCTTTTTAAGTCTTTAAAATATGTCCAAACTTAAACAATTAACGCGTGCGATACTCAGGAATGTCTGTTAGCACACTATGGTACTTCGCAAACAGTAATGTTCAATCCTGTTAACAAGCGCTTGCAGTTTTTGAAATGATACTCCATGTTTGCAGAAGTCATTACATTAACACGGACACAAAATCCGTAATCGTTTGTGCAGGTTGTAGTCATCGTTTGAATTTTAATACTTTTTTCTGGTTTTAGGCCAACATGCAGGTACTGACCTCTGAAACTTATTCGATACTATTTCCTAATAAATTTAAATGAGATAATTGTTTCTTACTATAGGCTTTGCATGCGTAGGCAGAAGGGAATTCGACCTAGATCTAAGACCCAAAGGAAGATGAATTCGATGGATAATGTTTGCACAGAGTGAGGTTGCGAACCTGATTCCCCCGGAAAAGCGACTATTCAAGGTTCTTGGGCAAAAAACTGATCGATATTTCTTGGAATTGTGAAACGCTGCAAGGATTCAATGTTTATTCAATCAGATTTTTCGACAATGTGCCTTTTGTGCAGCAAAAGAGGATCATATGTCGTTTTTTTTAAATTTTGCGTAACAGGTTGCTCTGGTCAGAGAAACTAAGGCTGGCAGCAACCAGCAATGTCGTGAAGAACATAAAGATCAGTTTGTTTTAAAAAAAATAGTTGTCTGAGTGGATAAAGCAGTCGAACAGATATTGAGGGAGACATTGCGTTTATCGTTTTACAAACCAGACTAAATCACTTGCAAACTGTCCTTACGATTTCAGAGAAAATACGGCGTGAGTTTTTAATCTTTAAATATGCCAACATGTGGTAAGATAATGGTTTTTATGCCAAAGTAGTGCAAAACAAGTTGTGTATACCTTTGACTGAGTCTCGTAATTAGTCAACCGCATGCAATTCAGTAGACGTTAAGCCAGACTTCCTTTTGTGAATTTCAGAGGGATTGGGTAAGTAGTGGCGTTTTCGAGGCTTTCACATGTTCAGAAAAACTGGTCGTATTAAGCGTTTCGTTTTGGGATGGAAATGTTGCATACTATATCCAAGAATCACCTTACTAATTATTTTTATGAAATCAATCCTTGACAGTTCATGTATAAGACAGGGTTGAATCGGAATATCTGACTGTGTGCCATCAAAGTTTCTGGCCTTAAAATGAGTCTTTATAATTGAAACAAAATCATGGTCTGTCATTTTGTTGGTTTGTTGCCGTTTACATGCGCCAACTATTTGAATTAATTGACAAGCAGAAGGCAAACAATGCAAAAACAAACATAAATGCTATAGTGTACATGCGTTGTATTTGAAACAATCTTTTTAATGGGTCCTTCTAATTACTTTCTAATGAAACGTCAATTAAAAATTTTCATCACCTTCCGTTAAAGTTAATGGCGCGGGACAACGAATCTGTAAGACAGTTTATCATTATTTTAAAACTTACATTTTGTTTAAAGTTTCGTTTTGCACTTTATGACTTGGTAAAACTTTAAACGTAAGACCAGTGGCATGCAGTAGTTTCATTGGTTTAAACGAGTGGCAATTTGCTTGATATAAAGCGTACACGCCTAGACAATCGGAAGTTTTCCTTCAGCCAGCGTGTTGTTCGGCCATGGAACTCACTCCCAAGTGAAATAGTGACATCTGATACAATCGCTGTATTCAAAAGGCAGCTGGATCGTTTGATATTTGATAAACGACGACTTTCACAACAGGACTACCTGCGGCCAGCCATAAATTTCATTTCTTGATTTCATCCCTACTTAACACACCCCTGACTCTTAATGAGATGCCCCCTCTCAAACTATGCAAATGACTGCACTTTATGCTGATTGTATATAACTGCACTTAAAATTTCATGTGTACACTGAGAAGACCGCCTGCCGCACGCTTAGTAGTCCCGCATTGTGAATGTTTACCGTGAACAAATATGTTACTGACAAAATTGTAGTAAGATGTACATTTAACATTTATATTTTATGTACCGTTTTCAATAGGGTCATCAAGGGCATTGCCTATTACCCTAAAATACAATACAATACAATACAAATGATGTTTCTAATAGTTAGTTTTGCCTGAACTATATTTGGGATCACCAACTTCTCTAAAATAAAATTACCAATCTTCGTTTTTTTTATTTCGCGATTAAAAGCCGAATTTTGTCTTCAGAATTTATAGGAATATAATTCTGCCTCAATAATTTAACTGTAAAAGTTCGCATTGGCATGAAATGCAATAACCAAAAAAAGAATAATATAATGCACTATTTACAAATTTCACCTATATTTTACAATGTAGGAGATAACTCCTTTGGAGCAGCACCGGGTAGGAAAAAGATTTGAGGTTAAATTTAATAGATGTATTGTCGCATTATGACGTTAAAATGTGTTTTCGTATCTACAGGAGGCATGGGTAGGCTTTTATTTCCTTCATTTATTAAATTGAAGACAACAGTGATGTTTTTTTGAGTGTTTAACGTCGAACATCGTGTTTGGTTATCCTAACAAACATTTCAATTTAGCTGCCCTTAGGGCATTAACTGAAAATGTTTACTATAACATTTCAGACCACTGCGTACGCTCTTAGAGAAACTAATCAATGTGTTAAATGGTCATTTACATATCTTAGTTAAAGGTTATTAATTTTGATTGACAAATGTTTTAAATATAATATTCTTTTCTTTCTCTCTACAGACAATAACTGAGGTATGAATAGACGATAAAATTGGTATAAATATGATATGTACGATCTAAAGAAGACCTTGACCATTTTATCGAAGGCATCGTGTTTGCACAAATTTGTAGCGGGCATGGGTAAGTAAAATTCAACGGTTTGGCAGCAAAACCTGCTCTTATCGTTTACACATATTAAATTAAATAAACCTTACCTTAAATTAGGAAGTACTGGGGGTACGTTTTCAACAAAACACTTATTTTCTCAATTGGTTCATGTAAAATATATTCACATAATTTTACTTTTTTTCCGTGAACACGAATGCGCAGAAGGTTGAGGTGAGAGCAATTTGCATATTTTGTTTCGTTTTGACTTAGGAAGCAGTAGGTGACCATGTAGACCAGACATACAGTCAACGTGCTAAAAAAACATGTTAACATCAGCCTAGAATTTTCAGAATGCGTTAGGCTTAAAATAAGTAAGTTTCCGGTTTTTAACGATCGTTAATTTTTCCAAAATATATTCAGGAGGATCACGAGGTGGGTTTTTTCAATTTTTCACTTGATTTTCTTTAATCTTACATATATTTGGCCAGTTGTCGTAAATTAAACTATGCTTACCTCATTTAGTATCTATTCAATGTCACATATCCTGAGGAAGTTTGCACGAGACTTTCGTTACTAGTTAACTAGTTCTTCCTGAGCTTAACTTGCTTGAAATGCATTATTTGAATTTAAGTTCTGTGTCTCCTTATGGGATATTCATTGTCTTTAACTCGATGGATTGCCTATGCTTTGTTGCAGAGAGTGCGGGTGAGTGCACAAATACATGACTTGTACACTTTTTCTCAAGTATGCATACAATTACAATAGAACATTCGTCTTATACGTTCGCAAAATAATGTTTTTAAACCAGAGATTTCTCCGAACTCCTTCTTCCCGCAAAGTTAACAGATCAAAACTAAAAGACAGTACCTAAGGGATGCAATATAATGAGCATTGGATGAATATTCAAAGAAAGGCGTATTGCACATTGTCTAGAATAACGTTAGCAAGATGACAGGTTTTTATTAACGGTGTTTTCAAAAATATGTCTAATTTGCAGCAGTCAAACATGCATGAGGCCATACTTCCCTGGCACTTTTGCCTCGAGAACCTCATTTGCCCTGCACATTAGACTTATTACGATTTTAATCGCAATAAAAATTATGTATTTCAATTAGTCTAGCAGCTTGTTTGTATTCTTAAGGTAATCAAACTATGCATTTATTTCAAAAAATATCACGATAAGACTAAAGTACTTAATTTCCCTTGTATTTGAAAAACGTACATATCTGCCACAAAACAATTGTTGTCTTACTATCTGTCTTGCAATTCTCCATTTTCATATTTTTCTTCTTGTCTTTTTACCGCAACTCACTCCACGAAGAGCGAAACGGTAAGCACGAGTGCATGTCCGTCGTAAGAATTGCTTAGTTAGTTCTGTTGCTTTTCTTTAATTCAGTTAGCTAAAACCTATAAATATCGGCAAGCCTGTCTTAAAGATCGCGATTTGACTGTTTTATTTCTCTCGAAGGCCCACAGACGGTCCCCGAGAAAGACTTGCGTGCCGCGTGCCGATACTTTGCACATTAAAGTTCGCAATCCTTAAGAACCCTGTTGCATCAACGGGTCCACTTCTGTTGATGGATACGGATTAAACGTATCGCTATTGGGATGTAGGCCCCGCCAGAGGCAAGCGACAGACATTCAGTAGTGTTCATCAGCAGACATTGACAAACAGACCTGGTGGGAGTGTGGTATGTGGAGTAAAGGAAACAATTAGGGTGTGAAGTTCGGGGCGAAGAGCCTTTGCAGATGGTTAATGGGACTGGCTGTTAGGGTGGATGGGTAAGAGAGACAATGGTCACTCAGAAATCTCCTGCCACTTTTATCATTGTCGCGAAGCCATTATGTTCAATAAGTGAAGGCCAGCGTGTGTATATGCTTGTTTATAGTTACTTGTACAAATTGAAATGGAGGACATTCTCGGAAGTAAAACAAACCCTCGTGCGGGACGCGTGGCCTCATTTTTACTTGAGTCTATCGCTGTAGGTTCGAACGGGAACGTGGGACAGTCAATTCGGGTGCGCAAACACCCCATTTGGGCGTCAGTTTGTAATGCGTTATAACTCAGAAGCAACTCTGGCGAACATTCAGATACTGATAGTGTTCCAGTCATTCGCATTCGCTCTGCCTGGCAAGCTAAATCGTGCTTTCGGCACTATTTATTGTGTGAAAACCTCTCCTCTTTTTGTTATTTAACCTGAAAAAGACCAAGTAAGAGGCGTGAAACGTACTCCTTCAGTTTAAAAACATTCCGATAAACCATGGCCTGTGGAATTGTGACTCTGAGATCCAGATTGATACATGGCGGATTTCTCATGCCTCCCAGAGTAGCAGAATTGCATCTCCGAGCATCCCCCGACAGGGTAGTTCAGAGTTCCTGGACTATATATGAGGTTAGATTTAGCTCTCTATGACGAACTACATTGATTTTAATGCAAGAACACTAGTCTGAATTAGGATTCTTTTTACTTGCGATTGACTTGTCGAATCGCTGATAAGCTACGTCTGCGGATACAGTTCAACTTGATTTCTGACTGCATGTTCATTAACTGCAAAACGCAGGTTATTTCAGAGCAAGTTTTCTTAGAGTGTTGTTTTTCGATTCATCACATATTAGCGGGCAATTTGGCATAGCAGTTCAGCCCCTGCAAACGAATAAGCCTGCAGTGTGTCCAACGGAGCGGTGCAGTACCGGTGAATAACATGTGTAAACATCATGTTTACACCTGTCACATACGTCCTGGTTTGCTCTAAATACACCGGGCTTTTGTTTTAACAGACATGATCTCATAAGAATGAGGTTGATAGGAAGACCATATTAGGAAAGAGCCATCGAAGTCTGTCTACCAGTCATAAACGGGATCGAATCATCTCGTTATTTGTAACCTTTCAACTCACTTCTGTTAACTGAGGAATGAGCTCTTGGGACATGAGGATGGATTTGTTCTCAATACGAGCCTCTCTCTTCTCTCCTTTTAAGACCCCAGTCAGCTTTATAAGTCTGTTAACAGTTAATGTATTGGGCGCAGTTGCGGATGTGCCGTAATGGCCTACGTGTAGTTCTGTCACGGTATTCATGCGGGACAATAATTGCGATATGTTACAGACTGGACGCGTCCATGTAAATACGGGTCACGAGCCCATCTGACCCATGTTTTCGTACAGCTTATCTCCAGCGCTGTCCGCTGTGACCCCTTAACCAATTTGCCAAACAGGTATGGCCTTTATGTGGCCATATGTCAATCCAAATGCCGGTTCAAGATAAAATGTTGGCATCCGGGGACTTCCAAATCAGTAATATGTGGTTACACCACTTTTGATTAATGACATAATATATTGGTCAATTACTCCAACGGACCATATTCTACCCTAAGTGCATATATATAAAATACGCAAAGGCAAATAGATTAGGTGCATGACATATCTAAAGTCTCATATCCTCGTGCCCTTTTGGCGCTTATGTTCTAACGTAAAAAAAAGTTGCTTATTCAAGCCACTGACATCCACCTGTGTCGGAACCAAAACTTCTTTAGGTCTGGTGTCTTTTATGAGAAATAAACATGCCTCCAAGGGATATTTTAAAAAGCGTTATGGTGGCGTGGAATTAAACTTAAAGGGCTTTTTCGGCGATCTTTGCTATTTCCTGGTTGCCTTTTCAATCGCGGTTGAAGAGGCAAAAGCTGAATTAGGATGCAGTGTTAGTTTTTAAACCTGAAATGAAGAATTGTTGAACACCAACTGACCGATGAAAGTTCTGGAAAAATATATTCTATTGGCATGAATAGCCCTTTATGAATGAAATTCCAAAATTTCTCAATTTTTGTGGTCGTTTGGTTTTTAGGTAGGTAATTGCTGAAAGGGTTTCCCTCTTAGCTACTAACTCTCGGAATGTTCTATTTTACAGATATAAACTTCGTCCGGGGTACTTGTAGTCGACTATGAGTGATACCAGCAGTTCCGTTGAACGTATGGCTAAAGCCCCTCAGTACCAGATACAAAAACTAAGTCTTTGTGGAAGGGTACCGCCGATATTCGAATCGAACCAGTAACAGCAGAATGGGTTGTTTTACCTGTTTGTTTGTGGCCTGTATGTTTTAGCGTCTATTTTTAGTAAATAAGACAATAGTAAAGCTTATTTTTCGTGTGTTTTATGTCGGTGCATGCAGCACAAAGTGGTACGTCAATTAGCGATATCTCACTGTCTACGATTTGCATTTGGTAGACCGGTTTTTTTTTTATAAAAGAAAGATTTGGCGTATTCACAGAAAGAAATCGTTCGTAATCTGAATCTCAAGAACATTCTTAATGTGCCATAAATTCTTCAACATATTTTTACAACGTCACAATTTGCAGTCTTTCATGTTGATTTAGGGCAATTCCTTTGATAAAAACCAAAGAAAAAAATAAAATAACTTCCTTCAGATCATGCCGTGCTTGTGAAGTTATTTACTTTTTACGAGATTTACTTCGGATTTCGCGTTTTTACTAGTTCGAAAAATGGGTGAGTTGCGGGAATTTCCTTCTACATCTTTTGAACTCCTTTTCCCTAATTATCCTAACCCAATCCTACTTCTACAGCTTATTTTGCCGGCACTCTGGGCGGTAGTGCTCGAACGTTATGATATTGCACGTTTATTCTGGAAGCGGTGCAGGGATCCAGTCAGTGCCGGTCTCACCATCAGTCGGGTCTGTGGCAAGCTGATGCAGGTACTGCCACAGTACGACACAGAAAACTACGAAATATTAAGCGAACAGCAAGTGAACTTTGAAAAATTAACAGTACAGCTAATTGAGCGATACAACAGCGAACAACCGGTAAGCAAAAAATATACTGTTTGATAGACTTTATCAATTTAAGGGATAAGTCTCTTATATAAGATAATGCTGATGAAAGACTCAAAAAATGAAATTTATTCAGAGCAAATACACGACTGGCTACGTGGGAAACTGCCAATTTAATTAATGTATGCAATGTACATTGCACATTTGGCCATCTTTTTAGGTCAGTATTTATCCAAAAACGACAAAAATATTGTTAGACGACTGTGAAACTGTTTAAATTTGCAAGTGATATCGAAAATTGAAAATACAGTCTTAAATCACATTTGGATCGTACATAAACAATGAATTCAAATTCAAATATGTCTCGCTTACAGAAAATATAAATGGTAACAATTTCTTTTTATATCGCCACAGACCGGCAGCGTAACGTCAAAAATGCATTCTCATCTAGCCTGGACGAGAATCCTAATATTCCATATGTCCTAATTTAACTTTTTACGTTTCTGATCGCCTATTGTTATGCGACCGCCTGGATTGACCTAAATCAACGGAAGGGGGTGAGTGTTAAACACGAGTTCATGTGCCACACGATAAAGGCGCGGGGACCAAGTTGATTAATTTGCCGTATAATTTACTTCATTCTGCGATCCTATATCAAGGGGTTTATTGGTATTAAAGGACATAAAAACATAAACTGTTCCCAGTGAAATTTCCAAATGATTGTCCCTGGGGACAACTGTCCGTAAATATGTGAAAATCCAAAATACATGTGATTTGTTATTTTTCTCTTTTAGAGTAGAGCTGTTGAGCTTTTGCAAATGAACCCACATTACTTGCCCGATCAAATCGGCTGTTCTCTGTTCATCTGCTCTTTGCCGATCCAACATATCGTGGAGCACGACTGGTGGCAAGGCTTCAACACCAATCCTTTAGCCATCGTAGTCTCCTTCTTTTTTCCTTTTCTCACCTTTACTCGCCTATTCTCGTTTGCACCGGTGATCGTTACTGATCAGCCCCCACTCTCCCCGTCTTCCTCAATTCCGTCGGCGAGCAAGAGTAATCGCCGTAATCCGACCCGTTTAGAGAAGCTCCAAAAATTCTACAAAGCTCCAATCACCAAGTTCTACACACATGCAGTAAGAAGACGTGCATTTATCTGGAAAAATAGACTACGCATTATGAATCTTTATCTGGTCTGTTAATTTCAGACTGAAAAGTTACTTTAATACGTTAGCGGGATATCAAACTCAATGGTTCTTTAATTACCAACCGACCGATAATAGCCCTGCGGACGCAACCGATAGATTAAATGGATCCTGGAATAGTTTGGCCAGCAGTTTGAACGATAAGCCTAGAGCTGCGGCGGTTAGGAGTTAATAAAAAATGACGCGCAATCAGGAGTATTTTACCTGAGGCTCATTGCAGCTACAGTCCTTATCGGTTGATGGTGCCATATGGTATGAAAACTGTATGGCACACAAATTCTTGAAATAATGTTACTTGTATCCTTTAGAATTGCGAAAGTTGACGATAACTCACTCATATTCACCATGCCCAAAAATTTTAGGTGGCATTAAATATGCAACCAATCATCCACATACAATCTCTCATTCAACTCAACTTGACATATGCAAGTGAAGGTTTGGCACGGAGAAATAGGAAGCAGTTTAATTTGCCTCTACTTCCTCCTAGGCCAGTGACTAAGGCCGACCTTCGATAGCCATATTTCTGCCCACTTACATCTTGGTTTACTAATTTGCGCTTTCGTCTATTTATTTTGTCGTTGCGGAACTACTGAGGGCACTAGCCTACCCGTCGGTAAATAACAACATGACCGTATCAACATTCAGACTTAAATAATGGCAAATAAGCTGTTGTTTGTACGCAAAATACGTTTGGATTGCTTGGTCCCACTTCCCCCAAAAGGCTGTCCTTTTAAATTGCGTTTATGCATAGCGGATAGTCCGTCACATTCTCCAATAGTTCCGCGACTTTGAAAGACAATCACAGCTTGATTGCTGTCTCAGCGTGACGTTATTTGGTGGCTTACGAAGAGATGAATTTCCGTTACCGATAAAATTTCCCATGCTGTCATCTTTTAGCTATTCTACCTCGTATTCATCCTCTTCTATGGATTCACACTGATCGGTGGCCTCAGATCAAATTACATTTCGATTTTTGAAGCCGTTATTGCAGTGGAATTAATCAGTTTCCTCACTGAAACGGTTTTCGAGGTGAGTCTGCCCAAATTAAATTATTTTCTCAAATGCAATTGCCTGATGGTCTTGTTTTTGTGACTGATGCTTGCAAATTCGATACTCAATACATGTGGCTTTTTACTCTTCTCCTAAACAAATTTGGTTCAGCGTGAATAAGGAAAACATTCCATGAATCTTACCCAGAAATCCGAGGTGGAATTTGCTTTCTGAATCTGCGTAAATATGTTTAATGAAAACTCGACTCTTTTTGACTGTGATAATTAAACAGACTTACAAATGAATTACCAATGCGACCGCTTTTCATGCTGGTGTATAATCAAATGTACCAAGGTATCAATTTTTGTGTGATCGGGTTTCTCGGCCAAAAAATGACAAGAATTTACGCCATGTGCTGGAGATCCAGCTTGCAATGTCAACGAAAGCCCATATATAAAATGGGCGTGTTAAGAAAATACTTTTGGCATGACGGCTGAGATTCCGATTACCGCGAAGTTCTCAAACCACAATAACGCACTTCAGACTATCAAGTGGCAGACATGTAAAGGACAAAAAAGAAAACGAAAATGATTATCAATGCCCTAATGACTCAGTTTGGCGACATCACATTTACAGTTGCCCAGTTCTTAATCCAGGAGAACAGTTAAAGCATATTATTCCTGGCCTAAATTTACAACATTCATAAAGAGCAGTTATTTTGGCTGAAATATTTGTATAGGCTATCGCATAAGGAAGAAATAGCTAGCTTGATTGTTTTAGCAGCTCTATGTCTTGAAAAAAAATGCGCTGAATATTTCAGTGGAGAAAGGAAAATGTCTGTAAAAGCAAAAAGCGGTACATGATACTTCCTATCAAGTAAAGGGTACTTTCTAACATTTGACCTGGCTCATTTTGTATTGATTCTCTGAACGAACAAGCCTTGCTATATATTCGAACTGATATTCAATTACGCAGTACTTACTGCAGGGGTATCACTGTAGATTAAAACAAGCCTGAATAGCAGGATGATAGATACCAAAACCCTAAAATAATTTAAAAAAATACAAAACCTTCCGCGATAACATGTACACATTTCAAAATTCTGACTAACATTTCCCGAAATTGCACATCTGCTGTATACGTTGCGACGGATAAGCAACAATTTCATTTTGTTTAGGAACCTGTATAAAAACAACAAAGTCATATTTCAAAAGGGGATTATTTAAAAGGGCAATGAAAGAATTGACAAGACCCGAGAACACACGATGGGTCACGTGGAATTTTTTTCAGCCGCGCAGACAAACTTTTTTATGAGTCTTCTCCAATAACTCAAGTCGGAATGAATGTAATTTAGGGAGATGCTTTCGAGATAATTGTTACCGTTTATTTTTACTCACGAAAGGTAATCCCCATGCTGGATGGTTCTTGTCGTTATGGCTCCTTCGTGCAAAATGTGCTCGAACTTCCGTCCTTTTACAAATATGATTTACTTCTCAATGCACTTAATATTATCACTATTATCCTTGGATTGGGACGGTTGGTGCCCTTCGAAGCTATCAAGACGCTTTACGCCGTCTCGTGTAAGTTGATCTTCAAGTTCCTTACGATTCCTTCTTTGTACAGCGCTTGCACACATTTACTTTATTTTCGAACATCAAGACCTTAAGGAATCTTTCTTCATTCCCCATCCCCTAGTTATAACTATAGTGGTAGGGACCGTTCGGCCATATGAAGACACTGTGAACAAAATTATCCAGGACTCAGACTGAATACAGACTATTCCGCAATGTCACTGTGCTGAGACCTGTGGTCAGATCAGAAGCCAACCTGTAAACAAGCAGCCAATCCAGTAGACGAGAGCGCGAAAAAAGTTAGGAGAGTTCGGAACAGAAATTTCCGGCACAATTGTCCGCACTGATCTGTAAAGACACATTTTGAGCCGCGAATGTCTGAGATAATGAACGTAAGGTCAGCAAAACGCTTTACCATTGAGTCACGGGTTCATATCCCTTGGGTTGTGATCAAGAATATCTAAGAGCATAGGTGGCAAGCGTTTATCACAGGAGTTTTTAGACTCACTGACTCCGTTTTCAGTTTTTGGATCGTCCTGCTTTTGGACTAGAGGTTGTTTGCTGATGATGGAAAACGGGCCAGACATGATCCTTCGTGAAGGAATTTTCAGTTTCTAGCAAGCTGCGGAGACGCTGTGTGCAAATTATTGTCCCATTATTCGCCGGAAGCAAAACTGAATGGCGACATTTTCAGGTAGCAAACCCCTGATACGTCTGAGCAAAAGCAAAATATCGCCCTTATGAAATATGAGCAAATGTGATTTATTTCGACATATAAACCTTGCGCTGTTTTAAAAACATGCTTTTAAAATACAATACCAGACTGATATGTAAGCTCTGAGTACCAGCAAATTAATTCTGTAGAGAATGTTAGGTGGTATTTCGCAAAGGTTGACCTTAACGATCAAAACGGTGGACGAACGTTTCTTTCATCTTTAACTCCTTTCCTAGTTGTACTGAAGTGCATGAAACAAACGCCAGAGATTTTGAAGGAGATATTAATTTCTGACCAGATGGCCGTGAAAATCAGATTTGCGATCTCCCATGATAAATTTACTTACAGAGTTCACAAGGTGACTCATAGCAAAAGAACTACATTCAGCCAGTTCTGCCAAAGAAAATGAGTCGATAGGCGTGTTGCGTATATCGTCATAGATTACCTGATACGCCTGAACATCATAAAGCGTCAGCCCAGTAGAGCCTCGAATGGCTGACTACTCAATGCTTCAATTGCAAAATTCGAAAAGAAGTTCGATCTATAGTCAGTATCCCGGGGTAGCTGAAGTATTATAGAATTATACTACACGATTATTAATTTTAGAACCCTACTTCTTTTCGGAACTGGAGTTGACATTTCATAAGTTAGCCCACCTAAAATATACATCGACGACTGACACGCTTAAGCTGTTTGTACGGGACCTACCCTTCCATGTTTTTACAAATATACCGCCCTCGAATTCATGGCTTGTGAAATGAAAAATCCGAAGAATATATCTTTCTTTATTACTGTCAGGAATGTATTTTTGGAGATCTCGCCTTAATGAACGTGCATTTCGTCAGGTCCTGAACAAATATCAAAGAATCAAATGTCTACGGCAATTTTCTGTTGTTATTTACAGTTTCAAATCCTTTAATGTTCCGCAACGTTTTGGTCCGTAAGCGTGCGGTGAAAAAATCACAACAAAGCAGGTGTGCATTAAAGACCTATGTCAGTAGATTGACACTAGGCCTTCGAAGACCTTGTTATTCCTTTTAAAATGTCTTCTTTTAGGTATGAACCGCAAGTGTCAGATAAGCTTTGCCTCAGTCTCATTTGCTTTGCCAATTTGCCCGGGAAAAAGTTTAAGACGCCCAATACTTTGCTACTAAGTTTCGCAGACCCTTTTCTCTGCAATGTGTCGGATATATTCTGCAGGCATTAGTCGATATTCCAGTGTTAGAGAAAGACCATGAAGACCCTTAAAACAAATACCCTGCAAATAATGCAAAAAGCAATCAGAACGTCGTCGATATTGTTCTAAATTCCTTGTGTTCTTTTCCAGTCTTGCTTCATAGCTTCCGTTTCTTCAAGTTCTACTACTTCTACTCCAACCTCGGACCCAAACTTGCCATGATAGAACGCATGCTTGAAGAGATGCTAGAATTCCTAGCATTTCTTCTTGTGTTTTTGCTGTCCACTGGCGTCGTGATGGAAGCTTTGCTATACATCAACCGAACAAATATTGACGCCGACGTCTTACGCGATATTTTCTCCGTTCAGTTCTATCGGCTGTACGGGGAAAACAATCTGGAGCTGGCGGAAGGTAAGAATCCTTTCATTTAACTGCTGGTGGAAACCTCAGGGACATAACAATTGGGAAGTTATTAGTATAGATACTGTTCGATTTGTCTTTACGAAGAGTTCTTGGTTATGATTTACGCGGAAAACTTGCAGAGCAAGTGCGTTAACAGAAGTTACTCTATTTGGAAAATATTTTCTGGTTCTCGACAAAAGGATGGACGGGGTAAACTCGGAAGGACACCTTGAACACCATCCTAAAGTTACTGGAAATAAACGAAATTTTAGGGTACGCTATCACGGGACCGAGATGCATGTCAACCTGCATAAAAGACTGGAACTACAATTTTTTAAACAAGCCGAACAAAGGAGACCAGTTAAATTCAATATCAACGTAAGTAGGCATGCAAGTGGAGATCCTGTGTCCTTGAGGCTCCTTCCAAGGTGTCCTAGTTCCGGACTGATCGTATAACACGTCTTTGCATGTCAATGACAGGAATCAGCACTAGAGCCCCTGGATGTTAGAATATAAATGTCCTGACTGCGACAATTCGTTTGGTTCTGGTTCTTTTTTCCCGAAGGTCCTCCTTTAGGTTCTGAACCAGGGGCCAGTGTGAAACTATCGAGAGTCTTGCTACATCTTCAACCATCTCTCATATTAAACGCCTATCCTCGTGACGAGATGGCTTTGCAGGTTACCTGTGAATACGTCAGACCATCAACAACAGAGTCTCACTAGCACTACAGGCCAGCATCAATTGATGATAATAATCATATTTGGGGCCTGTTAAGGCGATATCAGCGTAAACGCATTTAACAGATGTTGTTCGCAGGGCGCATGTGCTCAAGCTGTAGAGTAGTCACATCGCTCGGAATACATGAACTTAAATGCATTTTTCCTACCCAATTAGTGAGAATTAGTCACGGTAATTTTCAGGTAAACAGACTGCAATTCGAGGCAAGCGAATGAACGTAAGTGTCATCAGACCGCATTGACATTAGAAACATGCACGCACAATGTGTTCTTGTGAAGGTCGGGGATAGTTACTGGAGAATAGGTCAAGCATAAAAATCAGAGTGACCAGCTCTGTTCCGCTGACCGACTGAACAATGATTAATGCAGAAACGAATAGGTCGACCAGGGTAGGAGACAATTATACCCACCGCCTTAAAGGAAATTAATATACTAACAGGAACATGCTTGAAATCGTTTTGTGCATGTGGGAGCAAGAAACATCGTAAACAATTCGGCCATAAAAGTGCACGAAAGCAAAATATCCTTGAGCAATGTCTGTTTGGTTAGGTATTGCATTAATTGGTGCCACGCTCTGCGAAAGGAAGTTGTGAGAACACTGGACACTATTATTGACCTAACAGGCAATTGCTGATTGAAATCCATTGTCGGCGATGTCTATTCGAGCAGTCGCAAAAACGCGCTTATTTTCTTAATAAATTTCAACCATGCTTATGCATTAAATTTGTATGCGTTTGCTGTTAACTTTTTGCTGAGAGGGGGGTACGGATGCATATGCTTAAATATAGATATTTAAATATTTTAAATTCCGAGAGTAGGAACCTGGAGCAAGATTCGGACGCACATCAAATATTAAAGTCATTTTTCAATAAAAATCGATTAAATTGATGGTCATGGTTGGCTATTCCCAAAACTAACCCTCATCCTAACCTCAACTCGTGTTTACTGAAGTCGAGCTGAATAACTTATGCGCAGTCAAAGTCCTAATCTGTTGTTATCCGCAGGTCCATAACGCTTAAACATTCTCGAAAACAGCTGCAAAGTGAGTGCAAAGCGATGTACTGGATTTTACGAAGGGCGATTGCCATAACTCCGTTACTTGCGTCAAACATGAACATCATGGGGTCGTATTGGCACAAGAGATGTAGGTCTAAGCTCACATAGCTAATACATGCCAAAGATGATATAAATAGAACTCATGCCCGCAAAACTACCCAGGGCTTTGTCAAATTGCGAAGGTGTTAGAAGACGACGAATATGATCGAGCTCCTTTAAGCCTCCCACATCCGCACACAGTCAGGCATCACAGTGGTCTGTCCCAACACAGGTGCGAAAACCTTGCGAACCGAAAAACTTTTTGGAACGCATCTTTACTTCTCTTGACTTTGGGCAGTTTCCCCATGTGAAAGTGAACATTTCTGACCTCAAAAAATCAAGGCGGTTTCGGGTATGCCTTTACTATTAATAACAGTCGACCTTTTGTGAAGCTAAATATGCGTTACTTATTGCGAGTAATTTTCGTCTTTAATGATATTCCACAGCGCGATCAGACTAAATCGGCAAAAGCCATCCCTATACGAATTAACTCCCACTAACTCGAGACTAACCCGTACCTAAGCGATGGCTCTTGATATCAAGTGACCACAGAGTCCAGGTTCTAACCCTCGACCCTGGTCTAGGCTAAATTGTCCATTTGACAAGTTCAGACCTCATGCTTTCTTGGTTGCATATTTGATGTGACAAAGTACCTATTTTCTGCTAAGCGCCTGGTTAAATTCAAGCAACCCGACTTCTCTTCGTTCGATTTACTCGTTTTACGTATTGATTCGAAGTATGGAGCCTGCGTGTGATGGGAAGCGCATATGTTCACTTCCAAAATTGATAGACCCTTTTTTATGTAAGTTTGTTCCGAGTCGGGGAGAAAAGTAGATCTTCCAACAACCAGTAAATATGACTTAGCGAGCCTACCGACATAGCAGTCTATCACTAGGGGTCATGGATGACAGTAAACGGGTGGACTGATAGAGACACAAGCCCTATCAGCTGCATGCGACCTTAACTGAGCATTCAGATACGCCTCTGGCCGTGAGAAGGCAACACACGGTAGTCTGGAGAGATAGGTAGGTCGGTTCACCGAGCTGCTGTCTGGGGTCCAGGACTCTAGCATTTCTCGATCTATCCTGCCGCAGGCCTGTGCTAATGTCGCTGTGCCTGCGAAATTCAAGTTTTTTTTATTTTTCTGCTTCTTACTTCGTGAAGTAGAAAGAAATTCCCAGAAAGGGCGTCATGGAAAAAGAAACAGCATATGATTCGTAACGTCACCAATGTTAAGACCCAGTTTTCCTGCTCTTATCATGAAACTTGGATTTTATTCTTTGGTACATATGATACTGTCGTATTCGTACTTGATACGCTACGGATCTTATTATCTAGCCTTGTCTTACTCAAAAAACAGTCAGACCAACAGAGTGCTTTAATTAGGTTCTAGATTCATTCTAAGATGTCGATTACCTACGTTTCATACAATGAGCCTTTTGACCCTCTAAATTATCGTCTACAAGACGTACTCTTTAATGACCACCGTGTGTAAATTTTCTCCTTATCGAATATAAATTCATACAGCTTCGGCTTAACAGATGCCCACGACCGAGTGGAATGAAGTCCTCAATAACTTTCGATAGACAAACCTAATATCGCCCGGTTGACTCACTGTCATGATGATTAGTCGAATATAGAGTCTCAGATGAATCAGCACCCTAACCCAGTTGGTGCTTCCATCAATGCTGCAAAAACCGCATTGTTATCGAGTTGCATTTCTGACTGATGGAAGGTAAACCCCGTTGACTAATAGCCGACAACCGAAGATAGTATGCAGCTTAGAATGTCCCAAAGATGTAACGGGCTTGTGGTGATTTCCTGTGGGTTTCTGAACAACCTTACTACTGCGCCTTCGTCCTCCGTAGCAGCGTGTACAGGAAATTCGTTCATTTTTTCCCTTATTCTCTGAATACTAAAATATTCGCGTGTATAACTAGCAAAAATTTAAACCGCCTTTTCAACAGTATAGGTAGACTATTACAGGCAAACCAAGAAGGAGCATTTCAGTGGATTGCTCATATTTTTATTTGCCCGTCACATTTCCTAAGTGGAGGCTTGGAGGAGAAGTTTAACTCAAAACCCGAACCGACAGAGCTCGCCGAGTCATAAAGTCTCGGGTCTAATGCATTTGATCTTCGTTTTTAGAGAAGAAGCTGTGCCCTCTAGCATCATGTGTATAAAAAACTACCCGCGATGTTAGTGATGCTGGCTCGATCAGGCGAGGTAAAGCCATATAATGAGAGTAGATTGGATCGTGATTACTTTTGTTATCCTTTCGGAACAGCACTCAACTTACTCATACTGTTCGGCAAAAACGGCACGCCAAGTAACCTTTGGAAGAATGTGAAAACAGATCATACCCTAAATAAGAGCAATTACGTCTTTTCGTTTTACCTAACTTTTGAAAACCTGGAAATCTCAGTGGGTTTCAACCAAAGACAGCAGGAAGAAAGCTTGGGTACAGTCAGCGCTCTAGCCAGCTGAGCTACGATGTCAAAATAAATTATTCGAAATCCGTCATAGCACCCATTAATTATCCCCTTAAAATGTTGGAAGTGATGACAACGTAATGGTATAATATCAACTTACTGTGTTAATTCATGGTTTTCCCCTGACAAAACTAGATTTGACGTTGAACGGATAGCAACTGCCTGATGGGATGGCATTAACACAGTTTATTCATCGCCCAGTCAGAGTAATCTGGTGGCAAAAAGTGTGAATGCTGCAGCGGTTTCCACTTATAAATCTTATGTCCAAAATTCAAAAATGTTTAACCCTTGCTGATTTTTACTTAACAATGCTACGCGGCATTCCATCCGAAAATGCAATTGTTGTTTTTATCACCTGTCTAAATAAAACTTTCATTTTCTTTCATCCCGATCTCTTCCAAGCAAGACAATTTTTTGTTTTCTACGATTAAAATGATGCTCTGTCAACATTCTTCTCTAGGAAACAAGGAGGGTTGCACTACACCTGATGGAATTCAGTGTCCCATCAGTAACCCTCTGGTGCCATGGTTGGTATACCTGTTCATGTTGATCGCAGTGACTCTGCTGATGAATCTTCTGATCGCCATTTTCAGGTGAGTACATGCACTCAGAAATTATTTATCTAATGTGCAATTGAAGTGCATCACACGCAGCCGGATTTATATCTCTTTTCTGGTCTATTCGTCACACATCATGCCCCAATTAGTTTGATTAAGTAAGGTCTCTCGCCCGGCACTCACACAGTTATATATGCCTTGAAAATATTGCAACTATTTTTCTCTGATCAAATTTGCGGGCTGTGGAATGGCAGAAGAACTGAGACGGTTACATGTAACAAGCTGTCATGAAGGAAAACACAGAATCAAACTGAGGAATTTCCAGGAATTTATCCAGAGGCAACGCAGCATCAGGCATCGCAATAGCAGTTAAGGCATGCAAACGTGCCCAAAAATGCTTTAATAGGCAGACTGAATACATGTGCTCTTAACTAGTGCTAGTGTTACGAGGATTTTCAAACTGCTCAATACTCATATTACTGGCGTGAACGTTATGTGATTATTTTTTCGAAGATGGTAGCATTCGGCTAGGGGACATCTGTCAACTCGTGACCCAAAGACTTTACTCCGTGCTTATCCATTATTGTGAGGTCAAGTTTAGACCCTAATTAAGAGGAAATTTGACCAAAGAACTTAATGATACTATTTTGAATTATTCCAAATATAAAGAACTTTGCTAACGGAAGTTATGAACACTTACAGTGCGTGACCGATCTCTTAAATTGTTAGCCTTAATTCTGAAATACGTTTTCGATTAGGAAGGATTACTTTGGTGAAGTTTTAATATTGATAACCATGCAGCATAATCCCTTAGTATTTCAGACTCATCAGGATGTCTGCTTTTGAATGCACTTCTGTTTCGCCTCCTGCAGAAACCGCACTCGGTGAAAATGACTACTTATATAGCATGCAGTTTTCCTATTGATTTTCAATGGTCTTATGAGTTCAAATAACATGAAAACATGAAAACATGCACACAAATATGCTTTATTCTACTTCTTTGGTAGTAAATCACATTGTCTTTATATTTTTACCCGATGAATGTGTGATTTTCCTTACGCGGATAGGATGCGCCTTGTAGACTATAATCGCTAAACGTTACTGCAATGGCAGATTGAGCTCAAAATAATTCGGGGATTGGAAAAATTTTTGAAAACTAAATATACACTTTCGTCGGGCAAAAGTATAAAGACAATGTGATTTACTACCAAAGAAGTAGAATAAAGCATATTTGTGTGCATGTTTTCATGTTTTCATGTTATTCGAATTCATAAGACCATTGAAAATCAATAGGAAAAATGCATGCTATATAAGTAGTCATTGTTACCGAGTGCGGTTTCTGCAGGAGGCCAAAAAGAAGTGCATTCAAAAGCAGACATCCTGACGAGTCCGAAATACTAAGGGATTATGCTGCATGGTTATCAATATTACAACTTCACCAAAGTAATCCTTCCTAATCGAAAACGTATTTCAGAATTAAGGCTAACAATTTATGAGATCGGTCACGCACTGTATGAATAAACTTTCCTTATTATGATTTATTCATATTTTATAGCGCTTTCCGTGTGAATGGACTAGTCTAGCAAAATAACACATAAGCATAAAAAATTACACTGTTATTCGTGGATGGATAAGGCACTGTACACTCTGCAGAGTCGGAAAAGTCCACACACAAGCAATTATATTCCTTGCGTATTGATCGTGAAACTCCGCGTAGACATTGCCTTTTTTCAATTCGCAATACGAAAGAATCTGAAATAATAAGTCAAATCAAATCGCACTGATTGTTGTGAATGTTAACGTAAACCGGCAATTTTTGGCGTTTTGTTGACACTTGTCCTCACAACTTTCAGCAACGTGTTCAGCCAATTTGAGTCCGAATCACGGGAACTCTGGAAAAGGGCCAGATGCCATCTTCTCTTCGAGTTCAAGGAGAAAACTGTTGCTCCCATGCCCTTAAATATGATCGAACGTTTTATTCAAATGTCTGTTGCCGTCTTTCGGGCATGTCAACGTGCCTACAGGACATGCAGTATGTTACAACATGGTCTTAATTATCCAAACAATCGCCAAATTAAATTCCAAATTTACATATATCAATGTATACTTATCGTTGTCACATGACAGCAGTCAGAGGGTTTTTATATAACAAGATGCTTCAAGGACCTGATTTGCGTAAGGGACGCACTCCAATTCTTCGCATACTGCTGATACAATATGCATAATACGCTTTCAAAAAGCAGCCACCATGATTCGTAGGACACTGGTCGAAATCTCTAAGTCAGCTATCGAGCAGGAGATATTGAGTATTTTAATTTCAATACTTATTGTTAAAGCAAAAGTGTTCATTGTCTCTCAGGTAGAAAACGTTACAGATTAATAACTACTCAGATTTTCGCTGAGTTTTGACATGTTGATAACTACTTACAGTAGGTGGTCTAACTCATTAAATGTCAATCGAAATTGCGAAATGTGTTTTCGTTTCGAAAAGATTAATTAAGCAGGGTTGTAAAACTAGTCAGCCGGCGGCATATTTCTATAATTTTTCAGGTACCTCAGGGTGTCAGTTTTCTAATGAATTTCCTTCTAGATGCATACAAAACTACACTCTGTATAAAATGACTACTTAAGTCGTACTATTTTTCTCATTGATTTTCGATGCCCCTGAGAGTCCAATTATATTTCATGGAACACATGCATAGAAATATTTATTATTTTGCTTATTGGGTAGACAATTGCGTTTTGTTCTAATTTTATAGCTGAAGGAAGGACATAATTTGGTTTTTAAAAAGCCTTCAATTGTGGGACTTTTAAAACCGTGAAATGGCAGGTCATATATCGTCATGTCGTTGCATTTACCAATGTGGCTTGTAAAGTTAACACTATGGATAGAATCCACCGCTAAATTTTATGTACCCTATACGGTCGTCCTTTATTACTTTAGAGAAATGTATGGTTTTCTGTAATCAGAAAAAATACGGCTTATAGTTTCGAAACCCTGTATCCAAGTGTACCGGTGGAGGGGGTTCACAATTATTCAAGAATTGGAAAATTATTTGAAAGGCAAATTATACCCTTTTTTCAAATATAAGATTTGACGACGTTATTATCTACCGAATGAGCAAAAGAATGAATATTTCTATGCAAGTTTTCCATAAAATATAATTGGACTTTCAGGGCATCGAAAATCAATGAGAAAAAATAATGCTACTTATGTAGTCATGTTTTACAGAGTGTCGTTTTTGCATACAGTCGGAAGGAAGTTCGTTCGAAAGTCTGCATCCTGCGGCAAGTAAAATATTACAGATTTATGTTACAGGCTGACTAGCTTTACAACCCTGCTTAATTAATCTTTTCGAAACCAAAACGCATTTCGGAATTTCGGTTGACATTTCAATAGTGAGCCCACCTAATTTGCATGGGGCGCTGAAACGTTTTATCAGAAATCCCTTACTAACGCTCAATTTTTTACGAGGAATGCACTTTCTGCAGCAATTTGACTTAACAAATTTTGTCCTTTGGCTCTATAAAATTGTAATCAGGACACTTTTTAGATTTGCGTGCACTATTCGTGTGGATTACAGGAAGAGAGAAGAAGTGTGATACAACGACAAAATAGCGAAAACCAACCACAAGTACAACGTATAAGCACTTCGGTTACTGTCCTTTCGTTTTTAAAATTTCTGCGATTCTGGGGACATAGTGACAACTTTGTTGTTTTAGGCGGTTCAATCTAGACAATTATATCTACATAAACCTGTTTCTACGCATTGACAGTTTTTAATGGCCTTGCCCCTTTTTTCAATTAGTGCAAATGGACCTTCGATCAGATTGAGGGCCGAGTGATTGGACGGAATAAAAGTACTTTGCAGGCCGCAGACGGAGAGGTTGGCTGTGGTCTCAGAAATAAGACTAGACGGAATTTTATTGGATTTTATTAGATTTGATAGAATTAGATAAATAAAAATAACCGCACCACATGTAAGCGGCACTACTTCTTTAAAACCAATCACGTGATTTCATGCGTTAGGTCATCTTCTGTGTGAAAATGAAGGGATATCTTAGAAACCATGAACTTATCGCCCTAAATCTTCGAAAGCAAACAAGCATTTATCGTCGAATGTGGGTTTCGTACGGCGCATCGCTTTATTTAATAGGTACTGTTCACGCTATTGTGCATGCTGGCACGCCATTACCTTCAAGGTCGTCTGCCCGCGCTGCACAACGGATTGCACGATTCTATCCTAAGGGCAGAGGCTGTTACCCATCCGATAGCAGGGAGCGGTGTCGTTATCACAACGTACATTGCTCTTTGGCACATTGTGCGTGTCTGCCAGCGCTCCGCACCTGTACGCAAACGTACCGTTGGTGGTTGACACTTTTGTGCTGACGCCTCCGGCACTGTCATTCGTCCCCGACGTGTGGTTGAGCCCATTTGCATTCGGGTGCGACAGGTGGTCTCGTGGGTTTGTGTTCGCCATCGGTTGCCCCGCCCGCGTTTATATCCGATATTTGTCCAAGGCTGCCAGTCTAGGTGTGACAACCGCTGTGGCTGGTCTGACATACCACCCGCGGTCCCGTATATTGAACTGCGCATGTAGTGCTTGGAAGACTGTCAGAAGAGTCACACAGTGGTTGGAGATGGCTGTGATGTGAGAAGCTTTGCAAGCCTCCCTGACCGTTTGGTTGGCAGCCCATTATGCCGAGAACTTCAGCGTCTTTTAAGCGAAGGCATAGCTAAAGGCTGCCTAATCTTCGGCCACCAGCGAAAACTGGTCCATCCCTCCCACAACTTTTACGTACGCACTCATGTAGGTTCAGAAACGCGTGGATTTCAGAGACCGCATCTAAAATGTTAACCTATGTTTTCGAACAGCAAACTCTCTAGCCTTTGGAGTGCCGTTTTAGTGATGCAACCAGATAGCGGTGATCTGATGGGGGCACCTTTGATTTCCTTGTACACAGTCCCGTTACAGTCGTAATACGTTTTCTGGCATTACTTCAGCGGTTGCATGAAGTGTTCCCATTTAGGCGTCTTATTACCCTGAGGATAAGCAAACATTTACAACTCCCATACCCTGTGGAATCAAAGTAAAGAGTGATATTATATTGAATGATACCGCAACCTCGCCTGTGCTGAATGATAGCCCATTGAGTATTTCCAACAAACCGACTGAATAGTGGACTGTTATATGGAAGCCTGACATGAGGCAGTACTGACCTAAAGCCATTTCGCCAGGTCAGTAATGAATTTTCCACAAAATGGCGCGATGGTACGAATTCATACATTATTTTTTTGTCACGTTTATATTTGATTAGCTAGAAACGCCATCATATTAATTTTTCCCTGCTTTTTATTTGGCTACAGCTGCAAGACACGCGGTTACCCAAGTTACGGAAGAAACACCCTTGAAGCCTAGTTTTCACCCGCTTGACGACCAGTCAACATTACTGCCGGACGATTTGGAAGGTATAGCGACAAAAAGTATGCTAAATCGCATGGAGATGGATATGGATTACATTCGGCGGAAATCCCTCCCACGGCTTCTTGAAAATCTGGAACAGTATCCGGAAGACACCGCCACCAATATGTTCGAAAGTCTTCGTTATAGGTGCGCACTTTCATATCTAACATATAACCTAACCTCCAATCGTCCTTTTTAAATATTTCCTGAATAAGAAACGCATACATGCTTTGCATTCTAATACAAGACCTAGACGTATTGAGGAAGAGTGAGGTTAAAAACCTAAGGTAGACAGGAATGCAAGTCACTCTATGACTTTTCTGCTCAGACGCAAGTATCCTCCGTCGGGCGTAAGGAAGTCGTAATGTTAGAACATCCTCTCTTGAGTGAAATTCCAAGTCAAGTGTCTGGAGTCGGCCTCAGCCAGATGATGCCAAACTATTCTGTAGCGGACTGCTCGCTGAATGGACCGACCGTCTTTTAAAATCATAAGGCAGACGATGCGTACGTGCAAATTCTGAGGGCTTTGAGAAGGCATTCATCCCGAATCCCAGGTAATCAGGACCCGTGGCTGGGTATAGTGTGAGGACGCCTTCTAACAGGCCAAGAACGATAAATCTTAGTCCCCACTGTCCTTTTCGGTACCCCATTGTACGGGTATATTTCTTTCGGATTATCTTCTGAACCACATAATCTATTAAAAATTTCCCGGATGCAAAATATGTATTAACAAAATGAAAGTGACTTAGTATTTACAATCAGGAGTCCTAATTCGAGCTCCGGAGTCTCTCCGGTGTTTGGCGAATCTAAATAAGTGGCAAATAGCCACTCAAGTCTCCTCTTTCTCAAACGGCTTTACTGTCCCGCAAGCTCGATCTAATTTCTCAGGCCATTTACTATTGAGTCGTTATTTGTTTCTAATATTTATCGTCTCACATGAGATCAACGCACATATTTTATCGTAATTCTGTACAATTATCCAGTAGTTTTAATTTAGATTGGACGCCGGAATCAAGGAGCTTGTCCAAAATAGTGAGTTTAACGATGTTTGCTAGAACTTCAGACGCGGGTAATTCTACCTTACCCAATAGCAATTTTTGACCGATGCATTTCATATAAAAGTAATGCTAACCTTCTTACCATCTTTTCTCTCTCAGTGAGCGATATGCGGTCAGAGGTAAGTTAAAAATCTCCTGTCATAAATGTAAAATCTGTGGGTGCTTTGTCGATCGAAATAAGTTAAGGTGTGCAGCACTAGGGAACATCGAAATATCAGAACAGCATAAAAATTCAACCATCATTTCTGAGACATGGGAGTCCATTTTACGAAAATCTGCACCTGGCGATATTGTCAATATATTCAGGCGTATAGAAGCCAAATTTTCACTAAAGAACAGTTATAAGTTGCCGAGAAGATATCATTTTATTTAGCTTTGGTCTGCCTCCGAAAGCCTGCACTTCCATCCGCAACCAGACCGGTGACAGAGACGGCAAAATTTGGCGTACCATCAGTGGCTCACTGATTTAAAAAAATGGACAAATATGCTGAGCAGATGACACATAAATGCAATTACGATTCATGAAAAGAAGGACATAATTTTTGCAGTAGATCAGAAATAATAATAATAATAATTGTATTCCATTTTCATCGAATTAGAAAAGGGAATCGCACAATAGGACAATACTTGCTTTGAGGTAGCGCTGAAAAGCACTCATAATCGAATTGGCCTTGAATGCGATACCTCCGCATTCACGTCTTCACGCTGCCTAAATTTATCGAAATCGCTGTTAGTCAGGCCACTACGACGCAGTTTAGAAATAATATTGTTTACCGTGATCTGGTTCAATTATCTTTCTGAGCAGCTGATCTCATAATTTGATAATGTCTACTCGATAAACTCAAGTAAGTTCAAACAAGGTAGTGCTTTGAAAAAAGGACCGACTCACCGACGAAGGTTTATTTAATTACTGACGTTCCGATGAGATTATTCGGCTCCCCATTGTCAAAGTGTAAAGTGCACTTAATCGAACAGAATTATCAAGTGGCACGTCGCGTCAGTCAACCTCATGCTGATCGATTTTTCTCCTCTATCGCTGCCTCCGCCTCTTGAGAAATGGTTGGCGGGCCTTTTATATGTGTGCTGTGGGAGTCACTGCTTCGTCGGTGGAGGTGAGTGAGTCTTCGCCGAGTGGTCGGTCTGGTAATTCCTCTTCCTCGTCGAGTATACCCATCGCCCTCCTGTCTTTGTATGGCCATATAAAGTCCATTTTGGCTATTTGGTCCTGACCTTTACAGATGTTATGATGTAGGACTTTGTAGGCTGAAGGAAGGTCCAGATGCCTGTTAATGGAGTTGGCATCGGAGTACCTAGCCCCAAGTGTTATCCGTTCTGCTTTTGTTTTGCCCAGACCCAAGATGGTAGCTCTCTGGAGATCGAAAGCATGCTCGGGCTTCTAAAACACTGCCTTAAGATCTATTTCACCTCTGGGGACAAATGTGAGAAATAATTAAGGGCACTTCTATGGGCTCCCATTTGTTAGGTCTAATTTCTGAAGTAGTCCATAATTAGATAAAACACTTAGTGTTCGCCAATTGTCAACTAAAGTTCTGGGCAAGCTTTGTTGATGCCACCTTCGTCGTTATCAAAACAACTGATATTAAGCACCTAAAAGAACTACCGAACTCGCTTGACCCGGGCATCCAATTTACGATGGAAGCAGAAACAAACAACTAACTGCCCTTCCTTGACGTGCTTGCGCGCCGGTGAACAAGTGGACAACTGCAAACCATGGTATTCAAAAAATCCATCGACAGTAGGCAAATCGTACACTTCAACAGCAATCATCCCCTGTGTCACAAAAGTAGCTGTGTCCGAACCCTATTCCAAAGACTCGAAACACACTGCTAAACACTGGACCGGACGACTGTACCTTCAGAACCTCTTTGCAGCCAATAGTTATCCCAGATAATTTATCGGGAGGAGCAGGCGCCGAGCGCACAGATGAAGGCCGAATAAGCAGCAATCCGACGTCTGGAGGGCCATTCCCTACATTAAAGAGGTCTCCAGGGCGGCGCCTCGATTTTTACAACCCGCCAGAGTAGGCATTGCCAATCAACCCCACGCAACACTACGATGCAGTCTGATGCAACTAAGGATACACAACCACCCGCTGAACTCTCAGGAGTTGTCTACAAAACAAATTACAATGAGGGCGACTGCGACTATGTTGTGAAAACCGTATGGCAATTACAGACACGCCAAAAAAAGCAGAAATCAGAGACTCGGAAGCTTGATTCGAACTCTCAATTAGCGACGCACGTTAGAGAGACTGGGCATACGTTTGATCTCCAAAGGGCAAAACAAAAGCAGGACGGCTAACATTTGAGGGTTGGTACTCCGATGCCAACTCCATTAACATGCCTATGGAAGTTCCTGCAGCCTACAAAGTATTACGCCATCACGTCTGTAGAGCTCAAGACCAAGTAAACGCGACAGTTAGACCGTCGATTCCGACTATGTCCACCGCGTACTATACAGCAAGGTGCAGTAGGCATGGTGACTTGCGAGTGAGTTAGTTTATATTGATAGTAGACTTTTACAGCATCTACCGCACACTCTCCTTCTCACTCCCTGCCTGGACCCCGTGTCAAGACAGGCAAGAAGACCAGAAGCGGGGGAGGGCGCGGGCGGATGACACGATCAAGCCCGCACCTTATTGTTCCACTCCACACTCCCTGGTCCAAACAGTAAATGACCAGGTTTTTTTACAAGCAACAGCAAAAACACCCCAACAGGGGTCGAAATGACGGGGATGATAATCGGGCAGACATGCCCACCAACTGTGCACCCAGCGGGCGTGTACGCGCATCCGCCGGCAGGAAACCAGGTGTCAGGGAATTGCCAACGCATTCCAGACTATGAGGGTCATGCTTTGCTGATACTGGCATAGTACACGCTTTCAAACCTTTTGACAGGTAACCACAATGGACTTTATATGGCCATACAAAGACAGGAGGGCGATGGGTATACTCGACGAGGAAGAGGAATTACCAGACTGAACACTCGACGAAGACTCACTCACCTCCACTGACGAAGCAGTGACTCCCACAGCACACAGATAAAATGCCCGCCAACCATTTCTCAAGAGGCGGAGGCAGCGATAGGGGAGAAAAATCGATCAGTATGAGGTTGACTGACGCGGCGTGCCACTTGATAATTCTGTTCGATTAAGTGCACTTTACACTTTGACAATTGGGAGCCGAATAATCTCATCGGAACGTCAGTAATTAAATAAACCTTCTTTGGTGAGTCCGGCCTTTTCTACAAATCATTAACCCGAATCTCTCAACTTTTCTAATTCAAGGTAGTACGGGTTTCGGGTTTTCAGAATTTACCAGCTTGCTGGCAAACTCTGAGTCTTTCTGACCTTCTTCAGTCCCCTTACCAACCCCGAATAGTCATAAAATCAGTGGGCGGTTTTGGCATCCCGACATAAACAAAAGTCCGTGGTTCGGATATATAGAGAATTGTTTATAAAATGAAGAGGCAATCTGCCACTGTATCTAATGATGGGTTCATATGAGAATCCGAAACGTCAGGCGAATAAAGCCCTTCTTCCTGCGATCGCCTCTTCTTCTTATCAACTAGTTCCTGGAACTCGCATCTTCATTTTTCATTTTTCATTCGCTTGCGTCTGAAAATTGTTAGCCAACGATTTAGTAGAGTGGAATAAATGCAGAGATTCAAATTTCTACTTGTCAGAAGAGTTCGATCACCGCAATCAATGATGTCAACCGTATGTCTTGCGGGATGAACGCGGCATTAGTGACTTGCGCATAAATTAGTTTATTTTTTAAAGCTAATTTTCGCCCCATCTTTCACACTCTCTTCTTTCACACTGACCTTGCCCCAGTGGCAAAACATGGAGGCAGTGGCTGACAAGTAGTCAGACAACAACTCTACGGGTACCATGCACACTATCGTATCCCACTCCATATAATATGCTACTTCACTTGTCAGTCCGGGTGCAAACGTACATGCCTGCTGTCTATCGAAATCGAATAACGGCATTGCGTTAGTTGCTTTGTGTTTCTGGGAGTTTAAGGAAACATTTCTTAAAAGGTACTCTTTTCACTGTAACGTCTTATCTGACTTACAAATATTTTTAGGTCATACAACGTTTGGAAAGATTAGAAGGGCTCCCCGAAACGGCTACCCCGGTAGTGCGTGGACACTAGAATCACTGCTTATGGATTCCTGTCAAACATTATGGTCCGATGGATGATTAGATAGTTCAGTGTCGTTCCTTAGTTCTGTCTAACGCTCATTTTAATAAAAAGGATTGCTTATTTACGGACTACTTGGTTGTGATTGACATTGCTTTTTTTATATTTTTCGTGGGATCTTGGTAACACGTATTGTTTAAAACCACTGCGCTCTGGATTTGAGGGGAAGTCCCTTGAGATGTTTTGAGTACAGGTCCGCTAAACCATATGCACAGTTATTAAGCGTCTGCATAGCGCTGTGGGGCTCTTCCTCTGTTGAATGGCCTAATGGATTGCATAATTAAAAGACGCATAGGAGGAACATTCGTTCTCGTGTCATCTGCCCGTATGACGGAACACAACACACCGTCTTGCCTAGAAGTGCTCGTGATTCTTCCTGCAATTGGCCCTCATCATCAAATTCAACTCCCAAATGCCCTTCCTCAGTGTGCATCACTTTCAACAGAACGTGACCCTAACAATTCGGAATTTAGTTCAATATCCAAATTAACACGCCTTAGATCCAACTATCTTCGCCTTTCGTAGATGGCTGACTTAGAGTGGTCACTAAATCAGAAAATGGTCTTCCAAATCAATCTCGAACTTTTATGTGGATGTCCGTGTAGAATTGTGCGTTTCCTTTTACAGAGAAATAACTCTGACGATACTATCAAATTCGGGCAAGCTGTTAACGGACTCGCCAGTAGCGGCCCTCTTTACTTTAAAAATAGACACAAAACGGTGCGTCTGCTCGTCAGACGAGTAAATAGGTAGTCTCACTTCTTTTTGTTTTGGTCGCTTTATCCGCATATAGAATAAGTAACTACAAACACACCTTTTGGATTTGGTATATGGACCACAACATGGAAGTTTCACTGCATTATGATGGCTTTTCCTGTGGAAGACCAAATTTTTCTTCCGTTGAAAATAGCAAAAAAGCGCATGGTTATCAGCACATGCCGTTTTTCAAGTCTATAAGTAAATGTTATTGAAAGACTTTTCAAAATCACTGCTGTCATTCCAGACCAGGAATGGTTTGACGTCGTTCCGGTGCATTTATGTAGCACACCAAGCGAGAATAAGCCTTTTGCCGGCTGCAACCATGCAGCGCTAGGAAGTTCGGCCATGACTCCGGACGGCCAGTATATGGGCACCTTAAGTCTCGTGGATAGCCAATCATGGATACGTACACAAACAACTATCACTCAAAAACTGACATCGACCCTCACATGACGTTTATTCACTCACGCCCAAATCACACTGACGAGTAGACAGGCGCACAGTCCCCAAAATGGGCCGCGCGACGGGGATCTGTTCATCATCGAGTTTCTGTACACGACACACAACTAATTATTTAAAGCGGGACTCAGCTGTGATTATGTTGGTGTTCTGAGTTTACTGATTAATTTAGACGCCACATTTCTCAACAGGCAATAAAAAGTGATGGGAGATGTTCGAGTTTTAATCAGATAAAATTTCCTCTATTTGAGATCAAAGTATCATTCCAAACTTTTCAGTAAAAAGCGCCCTCGTTTCATGTCTGTAGTACAGGTTAATAGAAGATGAGATGAAAAACTGGTTTGCACAATAACTGAACAACTACCATGGGTCAGTTCGTGTCTCAGTTTTCCCATTGCAATGCATTTAAAAGTGACTTTTTGTTCCAGAGACGAAAATATGGGACATTTAAATGCCGCTATGTGGCAAGCGATATGCCGGAACCCACTGCGAATGAGGCAAACACACTCCGCAGCAATTACCGAAGAACGAAGGAGATGGACAATGTCATTCAGAATTCGATCAGTAAATTGCTTGAACTATGAATTAGGGGCCACCGGCGGCATAGGAGAGCATTTGGATGACACGTTCCAAAATGATCATGTCTTTAAGCAAAGTAGAAAAGATGAGATTAGCACAATAAAGAACCAGAAGGCAAATGCAGACATCTATAACTCTTCAGATCGTGGACCGAGGTGTGACGATTTTAATAAGAAAGTTTACGGATTTTTGTGAATAGAGTATAAATATGAAAATATAGATTTGCTGACAGTAACTCCGTCGCATTGAAACAATGATACTTACTTGGGAAGAACGTCAAAGTGTTTAGGAATGGGAGAGGGCCCTGGTCGAAATGCATACTGGTTTGTTTTCTGATTATTGAGCAGAAGACTATTTTTCGACGACCATGCAGACATGTCCCAATCCACCATTCAGAAACTAAAGATCAGTCTTAAAAGACAGCGCAGTATTGACAATCGGGATTGTGTTTTAGCAAAAGCACAACTAAGGGATTCTTCATGCTCGAGGTTTGAGGTTTAGAGCGGATGGTGGAAGTAGTGGAAGCCGAAGCCCGTTTGGGCACTTTGGGATAGGTTGCGAATGGACGGCCCCGAGAGGTGGTAGAAATTAGATTGGTTGAATTGTGCAGGAGGACATTGTCAATGGCGTTGGAGTCGAGGTCGGTGATAAACCGGTGCAGAACAGGACTACCACAGTCGGCTAAAGGAAGACTGAGAAATGACAGGGAAGTCAGGTGTCTGAAGTCGTTCGCATAGTCACCGATATATAGTCGTTGCACCTGTCATAAAGTAGCGAACTGTTCAGTGGCACGGCCTGTGGAGGATGTAGTATCCAACAGCCGCAACACAGTTTTCTGGGCCAGAGCAAACGGGATTGTAGTGTTAATGTCATTTTCGGAAGCGCGTTTTTGCGCAGGTTGAAAAATAATCGTAGTTTTTAGCACGTGTGGTGGGAGATGCAAACACCGACAAGGAGGATATCTAAGTCACAAACCTTGTGATCTCGGTCTTTAAAGGTTGGCTCCAGCAAGGCGCTAGGCCTAGAAGTGTAAGAGCAGTGGACGGAAGGATAGGGGACGGGGGTAGCGGAGAGGCTTATCAGTGCAAGAGCCTACAGCTGTATCAGCTGCCATCAACGTAGCGTCTGAGCTGGGAACTGTTTAGCCTGAATCGAAGTATCGTTGTAAAGGGTGCAGTAGGTTCGCTCTAGTAGAAGTTTTCTCTCCAATTATTGCATCAACAAGTTTAAGCGTCTCACCACGCGCCTGATTAGGCCTTGCAGATGCACGAGGCATTATATAAGGTGAACTGATGACCGGAATATGGAGATTTATTAACGATAGCATAAACGTGAAAAATTAACGAGAAAGTGATCTAGGAGATATGCTTATCGACAAAATGGGACTTATTGAATGCTTAACTATGCTTAGTGCTCCACAAGGGATCTTGGAGCTGCGGTTCCCGAGAAAGAAAAATTCCCTCAAAATATGTATCATTTAAAACAACATAAGAAATGCGTACGGCTGGAGCTTCGGTTGTTATATGTTGCCCTTAAACTGCTGTACAGGCAGCTCTGAAGTCGAAAATGTGTGCAAACATGCAAGACTTGAAGCGATGATATTCGGTAACCTACTGCAGCCAGTGGTACTTGGTTTTCGAAACAGAAATCGGTTGGCTGAAGTGTTGTCCGTTTTCCGCTGTTGCAGTGGACAGCAACAGATCATTGACGGTTAGTGGGTGCTTCACTCGGTACAACTGTTTAATTAAATAGAACTCTATCGCCATCAGGCAGCACTCCAGTTAAATGTACGCGAGTTTCCAGCACTTCCCAGCAAGTCCTTCCAAGTTTTTCGGCACATCGTACCTATTGGGTGCCGTTTACGTGGAACTTGCCGACATCCCTCATTACTGTGCTTATGCTTTATGTGCGCACTGTCGAGTTCAAGATCAAACCGTATGCGAACCTGAGCTCTTGGTCTCGATAAATTTAATTATCGTCTGTTATGCCATCTTTCCCCAAACCGCAGGCATTCGACGGGTTTGCAGTATGCTTTCCGAAATTCGCAGGCATCAGGTTTGTGTTCTCTCCTGTAAAAACCGCATTTATTTTAGTGAGTATGATCCACGAATACATATTCGTGTGAGTCTACAAATCGAAACTCAATCGTCGTCTGCTCAGAAAGTAGGTGTATTATCATACAATATGTTTACCGAAACTCCAACATATGTATCCGATTACGAAAGGATTACTTGCAAAGGTTCAGTCCGAATTATTCCAAGATAATTAAGCATGTCAGATCTCTGGCTTTTGAATCCGTCTCTTTTTGACCGTCTGTAGTAAACACACTTTAAAATGTAACTGTTTAAGTAGTGTAATCTAGGCCCAATGATTTGCGATGCTGACTTAAATACAAACTTATTTTTTAGAAAACCAACAAAGGTATTCCTTTCTTTAACACGCTTTAGTAGTAAATTACGTCTTCTTAAGTTTTTCACACTTGAAGAAGTGGTGTCTTTTGGTTTAAATACACTTTTGTATTTTTCGAAACCATTCTGAACCCTGCCTAGAGCTGCAATTGTGCCTAGGGTTTTCAAACCACATGGTGCATACACTCTTCGTAAAGAGAATCATATATTTCTCCATATCGTCGAAAATATGTCCTAAAGAAGTCATAAAACTGTGCAACTGTGTGCTTTATAAACTGCACCTCTGAGTGAACAGACACAATGTTCTTCAAATAGACACTTCACGGTCATAACGATGATATATAACGGCGTGTTGTGAAAATTGTGTCTCTGACTTCTGAACTAATTATGATCACTTACCCTATAACACTAGTACTACATCGACGATACACCGCTTTCCAATCCTGTACTGTAAATGGCACGAACTCCGAACGTTCGCTTTGTTTGGAAACGTGACTGCTGCCCCCATTTTAAAAAAGCCCTGTTTCGCGAACACTAATTAAGCGTAGCAAGTCGTACGTAAAAACCAGAACAGATACGTTTATCCGAGGATAAGTTGTTTGCAAGATTGAGCCGAGACATTTCTAGTTAATATAGCGAAACGCCAATTTTTATTCACGTCCCATATTCAATTGGTATATAAATCTCGAGGAAGCCAATGCAAAATTTTTACGTCCACCATAATAGGAAAGAAGCAACTGGTGTGGAGTACTTTCGACTGCTATTTGTTGCCTGTTCGCGTTACTCGCACAGAGTCTGTTGAACCTAGCTGCTCTTTAGCCTGTCTAGATTCGGTCGCCTGAGTCGGCTTACTTCGTGCAGTCCGTACGTGGAAACGATGTAAATAATTGCAGAATTGTACGGAAACACGGTTCTATAATTGGCATGATTATCAAGATTTAAATGTTACACTTACAACCAAATGTCTCCAGGCGTACAGTCAGAAAGATGGCGTATAGTCAGACGGGCAGCGTCAAGTTGCGCGGGATGAAAAACGGGAGATTCAAACAAATAGTACGAAGGTTGGGGGAAAACAGAAGGCCATAATTTTCCGAGGCAAACAAAAAATGCAAAGTATGTGGTAAAATGTGCCAATAAAAATGGGAAAACATACGTGGGAACGTACAACTGGCGTGTGTATTTTGAATCGATGATTGTCCAAGTAATTGAGTTTTAAAATATGAGGTTCGGAATATATTTTAAGACTGAAACAGCTTCGCTTTTGCTGTGCTAATTTATCGGGTAAGGACACATCAAGGTCGAAGGATTTATGAGCCTGAAGCTCGTGGATTGCAGTATGCACTCTGTATTTTACCAGCACAAACCACTACTTTCTAACTGAATTTTGAACGCCCGACTGTGGCCTTCGGCAATTGAAGACCTCTGAGGTTAACTGTATGTTCGGCCTCTGTAGCCATGTTAATGCGTATAATATGGGTAACGCCCTGTTGGAGTGTGCAGCTCATACATGACTGCAGTGGCCGACGCTGTAATGGCCGATTACGTAAGTAAGGAATTTTTAACCAAAAGTTAGGCGAAATTTTGAACGATTTTGTTACCCTAATCCACTGGCCAAACCGAAAATGTCATTATTTCAAGAGCCATGTTATGTGTAGGCTAAGTAATATGGGCAAATTCTGGCCGAATATTGCATTATCGAATGTAATCATATCGAAGTCCAATGACTTTATCGTGACTATCCGTTCATGCCTTATTTGTACTTAGTTAGTCTATTTCCGTCCCATGTAGTCAGCCTCTACGTCCTGTAGTTAGCACTCAAGCTGACCCATACAGAATTGGTCTTGCAGATTCCACAAGCCATATTCTCTAGTTCTATTTTGACCTACAAAGTAGAACGCTCTAAGCGCAATGGCGTTAAAGGATTCAGCCTCAAATTTGACTGCTTTAGCAAAATGCTCCAAATGTGCGCTTGCCCTGTCTCACTCTCGCTTCCGACCTGCAATCCCACGTCAGTAACTTTCGAGAATGCCGTTTTTACTTTATAATTGGAACCTGATGACTTCATTCTTGGGTTCACTCATTCTGTTATTGTAGGAGTTGACTTTAATAACCCATCACGATGCCATTTTCACTATATGGAAAAGATGCGTCATTTCGCCATCATCAGGGCTTATAACTGTAAAGAGTAGGTCACTCTTTTCTAACTTATCGCTGATTTGCTTGAGGTAAATAGCGGATAATTTGCTGGGTGGCTGACAGCAAAACTTAGATTAACTATAACCGTTTGCAGTGTCGTAAGTTCTGTCCCTTATTAGAAAATCCGCATGCCAAATCACAGGTAAACAATCTCTTGATTGTCACTGAAAAACTTCTTTAGGCTAACAGAATATCAAAAGACACCTGAACACCTAGTTCCAAAAGTAATATGCAAAATCGCCCATATATCTCAAGGCAGTCTGATAATCAGGCTAGCTAAAATGAGGCGAGATTGACTAGCATGGCGTTTACGCAGATTTCCGGTTAGAGTTGCTGTTTTTACGTCCTTATCTTCTAATTAACTTGGGCTAAACCCACATACCCAGTTTCAATCAGAAATTCCTGATTTCCCCAATGGGTCCCTCGTACTAAATGCTCGACTTTATATTAAGACTTTCAGTTATGACCAAAAAGTTTCTGATTTGTATATTTTAAATCAGTTTACATGTTTGTACTTTGTCTTTTAATCTTACACCAGTGTATCTGGTGAGGCATACTTAAACAGCAAAGCAATACATCCTATGCCTCCCACCCTACTGGCAATGCTGGTGACCAGCCAACCGCTGATGACGATTTATTCTGTGTTTATGATGTTGTTTGTTCCGGCATAACTTAATAGAAACTAGGTGGATTCCTAATGACAAAAACGTGGCGGAAAAATCTGACATGAAAGAACTACATATACCGTCTTCTTTTGAAATATTTATACTACAATGGCTCAAGTGGTGGAATTGAACTTGGCAAGATCTTGTTATATTGTTCCCGCTAGGAAAAATCTGCTCCGAATCCCGTCATAACTCACACTGGTTGCAGTGTTGGCTGACAAATACGTCTAGGAGTGTGTCATAGCAATAGTGTCACCTTCTTCACGACTGCGTCCTGGGACTCGTCTCTTCGCTTCTATTGGCAATGTGTCAAACAGTTGAAAAGACGAACAAAATACAATTTACAGAATCGCATTACGGAAACTACCATGTGTATAGACCTGCGTGTAACTGTTATAAAAGCAGGGCTTTGAGGTTTCTGTTAAAACAACCGTAGTATAAACGACGTCTTCAAGAGAGCGACAGACTCTCTACAATCGGAGCACAGTGGATGCATACGCTGCAGACGAATTTTACGCAGAGAGGGAACACTCTGTGCAAATGTAACAACTGTCAATGGTTCCCATCTTGTGCTAAAAATAAAATCGGACAACACTCAAAAATTGAGACTGTTGTCATTTGCTTATGTCAGTAAGCTGCTTCAATTGCGTTCGCCTGCAACCCGGCCATCAAAACTATGGGCGCTTTATCAGAAAAAGTGCTCGGTCAAATTTCGTATTTTAAGACGGATGTCGATGATCGAAACGGCCTCTCAGTTTGCCCCGGGTACGAAATGACTAGCACTGCCTGAATGGAGGCTTCCACTTCCATTTATGAAAAATGTTGTTTTGGAGCGCATAAGTTTCTTAAATATCGCTCAAAATTTGATTATGTCTGTTCGTATCATGGATTTATAGATTCGCACTTTCGCCCAAATATGAGTAGAATAACGTTTGTTTTCAAATAGGTGTCAGGATAATCCATACTCCATGTTTCTCCCACATTTTTTGCAAGAGGTCTAGAAATGACAAATTGATTATCTCGTAGACGCTGTGAAGTTAAGGAATCAGAAAAACCTTCTAGTGCGGCGACGAAACGCCGAACTCTCGGCCTATTGCTTAGCATCCTGTCATGTGAGCTACCTGTGGGCAACGGCCGACTGCAGAAAAACAAGAAACTGACAATTTTGTGAGAAATATGGCGATCTTGTGGTAGCTCGGGAAGTAGGGCGTCGAACCGGCAGGCATGCGCTAATGTTGCGCTTAACTATGACTTTTGTCGGACACAAAAGTCCTTTCAAAAGTTGCCAATCTAAAAATTTATGTCGCCTTCCGTTTTCCATATCACCTTAAACACACCAAAAACTGCGATCATCAAAGGGAACGTTCTTTTGGCTAATTGTCAAGCGTTGTCTTACTTTGAGATTTTCGATGTCTGGCGACTTTTAACCGAATACTATCATAACTGATCATCTGGTAGCACATTTTTGTTCATTTACCTGTTTAAAAGTTTGGAAAATCTTTCCGGGAATAATATGAATGCTTGTAAACAATCTTCCGTCTATCCTGTGTGCTAGGCCAGTTGGTTATGTATCAACGATGGGACGCATATATTTGGTATATTCAAGTTTCCTTTAGGGAGAGTTTGAAATCTCACTCATCAAATCCCAAAACGTATTTATTGAGCAATACTGAAGACTATGCATATGAAGGCAGAAATTTATCCGCTTTCTAATGGTATGAAAAACATACCGTTCTCAAAATTTACTAAAATGTTTGGCAAAGTGCATGTAAAGAAGTGAAATGACTGCGAGTTATTGGTTCAGTACAAGCTAATTTACTCCATATGAGAAACGTTATATTTAAGCGGGAATTAGTAACAGAAGGAAAGTAAATATACTGTTTCAGTGATCGGTCCGTTTCCTTTTCAAGTTTGCAGACATGAAAGACTTAACGGGGAAATCATGTGAACGAAATGAAGCACAAACTTCAAAAAACCGCATAACGTACGGAAAGGAACTACCGGTCTGTGGCCTGGGTGACGATACGGCTGTGAATACCAGCTCGAATAATTCAGAGCTCATTCCGCCAATGTAATTGTCAAACCCAACGTCGGTGCAAGACTGGTTTCTGTCTCTCGAAAAAAACTCAATAAACAACTCTGCCAACTGCAGGAGCAGCCTAAGGCGGCTGGATACAACGCCGCTTGCCTGCAAACGAAGCGCGCATGCAAATATCGACCAATCTTCAAAACAAGTCTGACATATCATGTCAGGCAGAGTATGCATACGTTGTCGTTGGCTTGGTGGTCTTTTCTCCGAAATGAACATGGGTCACCACAGTGATCGATGTATACCAGTCACTAGGTCGCACTCCAAGGAGACCAACACTCCAAATTGCATATCAAATAATTCTGGACTTCCTCGCAACTAAACAAACTAGTTTAAACATCTAAGGCCGGCATGAAACGGATTTCAGCGTCTAGTACCGGCGTAGTTGTCGCGGTAAGGGTAAAGCAGAAGAAAGTGAATTTTTAGCTTTAATTGGTGAGAAGATTGGGAGGCTCAGTTACGAAATTTAAGCAGTGAGCGTCGAAAAGTTGCAAATCTGAGATAAAACGGGTAAAGACGGTCAGACATAACTGACTTTTTACCGTTGATCTGCTACATCCTCCTGTTTGGGGACATCCCATGTTGGAGTCTGGATTCATTTACTCACCAAGACAAACCTGTAATTATAGATCTAAGACAGAGGCTCCGCCGGCCGCCATCTGTGACATGGAAATGGGTTCAACGTCTGCCTATCCATCAGTATGGATTAAAACGCTGAGGAATTGACTTTGAGACCCGGCCAGGCATTTAGCGGAGGAGTATATAGTGACCTAGTAAAAAATAATCAAATAATAACAACGTAAACTGGACCTCAGTAGAAATACTTGCTTATTTATCCACACCAGGCAGCGATAGTCAACATACATAGGGTAAGAGCCTGGAGCAGATGATCGACACCAGTAATATTTGAACAGGTCCTCAATTCGCTTCAAAAAAATTGGAAGCGCCAGGCTGCAAGCACTGTATGGAACACCTATGAAGCATTATCTGCCTACAATTAATCCGAGCTTCAACCACCCTTCAGGGCCTGTTGCAGAGTATCCTAGCGAACAGCTGCTGGATCATCTCTGGCGGTTACGATTGGTTGGAGATGTTGACCGACGTGGGCGAGGAAAGGGTCAACTCAAACCATGGCAAATGATATTTCTGTAATATCTGCATTACACCTTGGAAGACTGATTATCTCAATCTGTGGCGGGTAGGTGAAGTCAAAGGCACATTAAACTCGCCTTTACCTTACTTTCTTACATTTTGCAATGCATCGGGGCATATGTGAAATTGGAGATTCCCAGAGCTAAAAAAGCTAGCGGGAAAACTTCTTCAGGCTGAAACCCCGACGCGTTTTGGCAGTCGGATATAAGGTTGTGAAACTTAATTGCACGGCCCGCACGAGCTGTAAAACACCTCTCATTGCATACGTTTCCTAGCTAAAAAGGCTTGTTATTCCTCATATTTTATCTTCAGAAACATTGCTCTTCTTATGTACTTAAGGTTCTCTTGTTGTTAGGCGCATTGATTTAGTCTGCCTGAATTCGATTCCACATCGGAGATGCTTAGGTTTGTCACTTTGAGAGTCCACATTCTGACGGGCAGCACGATGACGACAACGACTTACTTCTTTTGGCATCAGGCCTATGCCCTAGTTGCCAGTTAAATCAATCGCAAAAATGTTGTTTTTCTCTTGCAACCCTGGAGGACGAGAGAGTGCTCAAGCTGACCTCGCTTCTGTCAAACGTTGATCTCCTCTTTAGTAAGCGAAGATGCGGTAGTTGCTAGAAGACAGATGGAAATAAATTCACACCAGATTGACGCCTATCGGGTTGTCTGCCGGCATGCAGTATTGTGTGTGCTTGGTCTTACATGTGTGATCCAGCGAGGTTCTTCTGCAGGGAATCATTTGGCGACGTGAGATCATTAATGAGTAGATGGCGGTCTGACCGCACCGGGCAGACGTAGCCATTCCGCTACACGCAACGGTCGATTTTGTCACTTACTTAGTTTTCGATGTAGATCATGAAATTGAGTCTCTCCAAATGGTTTCTCCATAAAATTATCGTGTAACCTAGCTCGTATTTTGGACATTCATTACAGTAAACAAATTAGGATAGTTGAAGGGAGTAAACAGCTCAGGAGTACAATGTGTTTTTTCGAAGAAGACACGATCGCCGAAGGAAGAGGAGATTGCGCATATGAGAACGATGTCGCGAATCCTAGTTAGAGGAAGGGGTATTGCTGGATCACCGCCAAATATAAACTAATAAGGATTCGTCTAGTTGGCGCGGTGGAATCTACCAAAGAGGAAGACACAAAGTCTAGTGTTACCTAAGACAGACCAGATACATTGTACTTTTTTAAACAACATTAGCACCGACGACTCGTAGAATCCATTTCACCTCCGGCCGATCCCGTATAATTCATTATAATTGTTATCTGCTTAATGGTCACAGGTTAAAGCTCGTGATAATTCGGGATGCAGGCGTCTCAAGTGTTATTGACTGTTTTTTGGGGCGGAGATTAGTAGGGTAGTGGTCACTCCACGCTAGATTTCGGTTCATAGCCGCTTTTACGTATTACAGTTTACAAACGATAAATGCTCCTACGAACTGTTCCTTTATAGATGAACATTCTCTGACAGAAAAACATTTTACAAATTATTAATACAGAATAATATGCGTTCAATGACAGGGGCAATGGAGATACTCTTTTATCAACTAAGGACACGCTTTGAGACGCAGTGTCATGTAAATGAGCTTTGAAATTCGACCGCCTCCCTGTTTGAAACAAACACCGTGATACGCGATAATAACTTCTAAATGTGGATACAGACCAGCCCTTTGATGACTGTTGAAGGAAGTCCGAAAGTGCCAACATCGGTTGGACAAAAATTAAAACAAATACAGGCATTTATTTCATGGACTGTAGTACTGAGAACTCATAGTCGCGATAGCTCACACAGCTCCGAGACCTTGGAGGCAACGTTATGATCCTTAATTATCATACAGGAGGGTTATTTTTGGAAATATTTCGGACAAGCACGTTTTCATTCCGGGGACTGCTTCTGCAACGAAAACTTTGTAGTTCCTTATCGTACTTTCGCCCTTTGCAAGTTTATTTTCCTTGTAGCAACATTGTGGAAGTGATTCGAATAACTTCAAAATGACAGCAATTCTACTTTTGATCGCGAGTTGAATTCAAGATATTCGGTTACCTTATCAGCCTAGATTTTTTGCGTAAGATATTAACAGATACCGTCTCTGCGTATCAAATTGTGTTTAGTTATTTTTCAGCCTCCTCTTGATATGGAGATACAAATAAACAAGGCATGTTAATTTTGATTTTAAAGACTGGATTTCCAATAATACGCATCCTAATTGCCGGAGAACTGAGAGATCTAGTGCAGGTTTTGATAGGCGTTAAAAGTGGTTATCCGCTCGTCGTATGCTCCAGAACGGGCGGAATGGCTGATATAATAGCACAAGCAATAAAATATCTTGATGATATTATGCTGTTGGTAATAGCCTTCTACATAACTTAATGTATGTTTCTCGTTCTCAATGTGGAAGCACTCCATAAAATTTTTTTCAACTTGATGCTTGATAACCCTGTCTTACCTACGTGGCGCAGTCCGTTTGTTTACGTACTACTAGATACAATTACTATGATATGCTTTCACAACACAGCTGTTGAGATTCCTAAAACGCTGGTCAGAATTTCGAAGTCAACTACCAAACAGGAGGTAATACCTATTTCTTTTTCATTATTTATTGTAAAAAAAACAAAATCTTCATTGTCTCTCAGTTGGGAAATCTTACCAACTTATTATTGTTCAAATTTGTGCTACGTTTTGACATTCTGCTAGCCTCACACATACGACGCCACAATGCTTTATCGGCAACTATTTGCTTACGCTATTTGTTTACGAGGATTGGGCTTTCTGCATCGCAGAGACCGTAACCCGTCCCCGAGCCGGCAGCTGACTCGTGGCGACAACAGACATTGTTCTCTGTCGCATCGGGCGTATACGTCCGCGCTCCGCGCTTGTCCACAAACGTGCGATTTGTGGTTCACACGTTTGTGCTGACGAGTCTGGCCACTATTGTTCGTCCCCTACGTGTGTTTGAATCCACTTGCACTCGTGTGCGTTAGGTGGTTTCGTAGGTCCGCTTGCGCTATCGGCTGCCCGGCCCGCATATCCGTCCACGGCTGCCGGTGTTCTCGCTCAGTCTATGTTCGACAACCGCCGTGTCTGGTCTGACTTCTCGTCCGCGGTCCTGTAAACCGAACTGCACCTGTAAAGCTTGGTAGGCTGTCAGATGATTCACACAGCGGTTGGAGGTAGTTGTGGTGTTCCAGGCTTTGGGAATCTCCCTGACCGTTTGGTTTTACGCCTCCTCGACCAAGCTCTTCGGCGTCTTCTAAAGCGAGGGCAAAGTTAAAGGCTTCCCAATATTCCGCCACCAGAGAAAACTGATCCATTCCTCCCAAAGCTATTACGTGTTCACTCATGTGGGTCCAGAATCTCTTACCGGTCTCTCTAACGTATTTTGCCTCATAGAAACTGAATTGGATCCGGTGAACGTAACTGGTCACTAGAGCTCTGACAGAGGATCTTCACTCCCACGAAAAGACGTCTAATTGTTTCCTCGGGTAACCAACGGTCGCAAGAGACGAGCAAATGCTTTGGATACGTTCGCAGTATATGGAGAACCCGCCAGACTTTCGGTCAGTTTGCTGATTAAATGATGCCGCAACCTCGACTCTGCTGAACTATAGCCCATTTAGTATTTCCAACAAACCAATGGAAGAGCGGTACGTTAAATGGAAGCCCGATATGATGCGGTTTATGCCTACAGCCATTTGAGCAAGTCAGTTCTGAGTGTCCTCCAAAAGGCCGGATGGGACTATTGAGGCACCATTTTGCTGCCTTTTAGGTAGTCAGTTTAAGTCAGTTTATTAAGGGAATGAGGCTTTTTCTCTTGAGCTCCCTATTCATATCGATAAACAGAAATAGAATCAATAATTATATCAGACAATGCGGAAATTCAAAAGTTAACAATAAGTGTGAGCCAGTCGCAAACTGCCGCCGCTAAAACAATCGTGATTATAGAAACTTTCCCTGACTGTATTGATCAGCTTGTTGACCAGCTTTCCGCACTTCACATCGCCCCACTACTCTGCAGCAATGTTGGCGCTGTGTTTTATTGCGGACCAGTCACCTTATCGGGTCTTCATCACACCTGAGGTATGTTTCACAGTCCTCAAACAGACCTTTGAGCTTCCTGAGGTATTAAATCCCGTCAAGCATAACTCTGAATCGTCTTTTGTCTGCAGCTAGCGTTACAATACACTTGTCAGCCTACAATGTATCGAGGACATCGTGCTACGCACGTAGGGTGGTCATACGTGATTTGTTCGTCATAAACAGGAAATGGACGTGTTGTTCAATTAGGCGTTGCATCATGACGGGCTCCTAAGATTTATTTAGAATCAACTGTATGTCGAATCAGCATTTAAGTTGCTGGAGCCTGCTTCATACATCAGCATTTGAATATGCTCTGGCTTCATTTCTTTGGAAGATTAATTGAGTGCCAACACCCCTTTTTCCTCCTAAGCAACTCCTTATGTTACCTGGACCTCAGTTATCTTGCTGATCCATCCATCACTAGATGGAGTTATGTTGTTCTGTTCAGGCGACTGAGCTCCAAGCGCCTTGGAGATGTGTGGCTCGAAGTTTTGCGGTGCCTGTTCGGCAAAAATTACAGTCCTGGGAGATTAGTTGAGTCATTCACCTGTCACATTGCATCAGTCATTGCCTCGTTAGACTTCTGCTCACTGGCATCTAGTAGGACAGGCTCTACAGTAGCACTCTGCTACCGATGCGTCTTTTAAGGAATTTGTTTTGCGCGTACTTTGGAGACAACTAAAACAAAAAAAGCCCTCCATCCTCGTGCTCACTCGAGGTCTTCGCGCCCACAAATACCTCAAATTGCAGCGAAAATGCGCGGTTCAGGCACAACTGAGAAGGTCAGGCGATCATGGATACCATGATTTTATTTTCCAAAACATGCATACAGAAAAATAGTATTTCGGAAGAAAATGCAGATGTGACAGATATCTCTGGCCATGTGCTTGATGCGATGAACCAATATGGGGGCCACATCGGATTCTGGCAGGCGTTATCGGACTTGCGCATCATAACAAATTCCCAAATTTCCGGATGCGTTGGCAGGCCCAGTTGCCGGCAGGCATCACGCACAAAGGGATCCCTGCCGCCTTCCTGGTTGTTGTTGGTCAAAAACCTAGTCATCTGCTGTGTGTACCAAGGGGTGTGAAGCGGAGCGCCATGGCGCGTGCTCGACCGTGCCATCCATCTTGGCCCTCCCCCTCACCCGGTTTTCTTGACACTGTCTTGACACCGTGTCCAATTGGCGGAGGAGAAAATGCGGTAGATACTGTGCAAGTCCACATTCACTATAAACTAATTCACGAACAAGACACCGTCCCTGCCACACCTTGCTGTGGATCAAACGGTGGACCTCATCGGCAACGAAGGTCGAAATGTCGTACTGTTTCTTCTTCACATTCGGCTCTTTAATGTTAGGTTTTTATGAGTTTCCGTAAAATTCCGCTATTCATATGCTTCTTAATTATGTTTTCATGGCAAATTTTAATAATTTACTAAATTCGCCCGATTTCCGATCACGAACGTAAGGAGGTGTCTGGGATTGTTGTCGCGTAAATAGGTTTAGTCCAGTTTTACTGAGGGAAAGGTAGGCGAACGACTTTGAACTCCCTAGTGATTACAATAACATCGCAAAAACCACCAATACATAAAGTTGGAAAGAAGGTTGTTTAAATAATTACGTACAACCATCATAAAACTATCTGGTAAATACTAGGCTGCGTCAATCTACGCATGGAGTGTCTAAATTGCGAAACTATTAAAACTCGTTACGGAATGGGCCAAGTAGTATGGAAATGAACATTTAACTTCAGCCAGACTTCATTGGATCACATGTCATCCGATGGGTGTACATAACTAAACAATAGCAAAATAACTGAAACATAGGGAGCAGTAAACGTGGCGGCGTTTAAATTCGTTCGCAAAGTCGTCGATGGTTAGTCATTTTGCCTGTCTTAAAGTACCGAACTGTTTAGATGCGGCGCCTGTGCAGGACAGGGAATAAACTAGCAGCGACACAGTTTTGCGAGACAGAACAAACGGGGTTGTAGTGAAAGGATCGGGAAGGGGGAACCTGCGTCAAAGCTGGGGAATTTGTGGTCTGAATGGAAGTATCGTTGGTGAAGGGTTAAGAGGGTGTTGCTCTAATTGAGGTTTTCTCTTCAAGTATTGTCTTCAAATGTGTACGCATTTCATCACGTGCCTGGTCAGGTTTCATAGATGCACGAGGCATAATAAAATGTAAACCGTTGACCAAACTATGAAGGTTTATTGACGATGGAATAGAAGAGAAGAATACACGAGAATGGGATCTGGAGATGCAAGTATCTACAAGCAATGACGTATCGAATGTTCAACGGTGCGTAGAGCTCCATGAGGGACCTTGGAGGTGCGGTTTCTGAAAGGGAGATAAACGCACTCAAACTGGTTATCATTTGAATCAACGACACGATGGCGTCTGGCTGGAGCTTAGGCTGTTATATGTCGGTTTAACTGTCGCAGAGGCAACTCTGAAGTCGGAAATTCGCACATGTATGCATGATTTGGCGCCAGGGTATTCAGGAATCTTCTGCAACTAGCAGTACCGCGTGTTTGGAACAGAAATCGCATTTACGTGTAGAGACCGAGGATTTTTCAAGCTCAAAAAAGAACTACTTAAAAGTAACCCTGATCAAAATGTTGGATGAATTAATTTTTAACTTGGCTGCCACAAACGGCGGAATATTGTATACCATTTGCATCCTCTCAAGTTGCTCCGGGAGAAAAATTCCGGATTCCAATTTCACAAGGTTGGCGGGTTTTCGATGGGTTTTTAACACTAATTTTAAGTCTTGTTATAGCGGAGAGCTCCTGAACGCCTAAGTCTGACACCAACATGCTTGCTATTTAGGCATACTTAAATACTGCGGATTGAGTCCGGAAATGCCTAACCCGATTGATCTTGCTACGCATTAGAGACCATAATTGGTAACATGTTTGACGTACCCTCCTGACTTACGCATGCCTTCAGAGTTTTCCGTACCTTGTCTTCGGTTTCGAGTAGCTGCCTCAGTAGTCCATAAGTAACTCCCCAAAACATATACATGGATTTCAGACTGGGTAGTTGAGCAGAGGCTTGAAAAGTATCTTAACTATGCATCTATTAGTAAATACGAAGTCATGTACGCAAACCCACGCCTTCGACTATGCATCATAAGGCCTCTTCAGTAATATAAGGGAGGGTAGAGTCGCAAACGGCTGGATAGCCAATAAACAGTAAGTATGGGGCAAAGGGTTGAGGGCGTTTGGAGATCGGGTTTCATAGCTTAGTCCTGTCAGGAGCTGAGGAAGAGGGAAGAGACGGAAGGTGTCTGACAATGCTTTATCTTCAACCGTCTCTGATGATGGGTTCGAGTGACAATTCGAAATGTCAGGCCAATAAACTTCTTGCTACAGTGATCGCATCTTATTATTGTTACTATTATTATTGTCATTCTAAATTAGCTACGTGTTGTTTCGTCGCTTTGACGCGATGTGGCAGGAAATTTGAAAACACATGTTGGGTATGCCATTGGCCAGGGAGGCCTTAGCGCCTGTATAAACGCTGTCAGCTAAACAAGGTTGGGTTTACTAACCGCACAGACATTTCCTCTGCCCCTGCAGGTATCCGCTGACTTTGGCACCTTATCGATGACTCGGAATACTTGGCTGACTTCAACTCGGCGACCCCTGTCAACCTATTGCTCCAGAAATTGACCTTTCCATATTTCGATTTAGTCAGGCAGGATGGTACTGTCGCATCTGCTGAATAGGCGCCTAGTTATTCGACCAATATAACCTGCAACCCAGAAACGAATGAAAGCGTAAATGCACACTGAAGACGCCTGATAGGGCAGTCTGTCCTTGCTTTCAATTCAAAGAAGTGGAGTGCTTGTGAAAAAATAGTCTTAACTTAGAGGCTGCATATGGACGAGCGATAGCAGCGTTAAGCGATGATGTAGAAGTTCGTTCGACGGATTCCCTTGAAATGGCAATGGGGAAAATAACCCTTTCTTCTCAGGCATCGGCACTTCCGACTCCGAAGGACGTTCTTCCAAAGTTTTGCTAGTAAGCCATTCCGAATAGCCGTTTTCCCGCAGAACGTTTCGCATAGTGGCGACGTTATGAACAGGGGACCCAGTCGGCCGCCTGAGACACGCGTGAAGTTAGACGGCCGACCGGCTTGCACTGCAGCGCCCAGCACGTGTGATGGCTTTGCCCTCGCATGCGGCCCAATCAGTGGCTGGTCGAACATTCCAGGCGTATCCGCGGGGGGATTCTCGGGCACGCGGTGGCCAATCATCGACCAGTTCGCCCTGGGCAGAAAGGTTCTAGAACGCCCTAGACGGCTGGCACGTCACTGGACGGAATGTTCCAGAACGCAGAAGCCAACATAAACAGGGCGTTTTTCCGACGAATTGCAATTTATAATGGCAGCGAGGAGGGACGAAGGAGAATGCGGGTCGTCCCTCCTCGCTACTATTATGACTTTGCCGACTTCGGCCAGGTAATTGGTTGCCTGTTCGTGACATTCTCCACCCATAGGGAGCTTGTTTACTTCGTGTGCTCCTATTCCTGATTGAATTTCAAGTTGCCGACACAATTCCTGTCCTCCGGACCGGATCTCTTCCTGTTCCACCTTCCTTCTGGAGCCTAACAGGCGAGTTCGTTCTCCTACGTATCTTGAGTAGATATAGTAACTGGGCTCGGGAAATTTTGACCGAAATTCTGAAACGCATTTTCATTTAGAACGGATCACTCAGGTGAGGCTGTGACATTAATTATAGGACCGCATAATTCCATGATACTTCGAACTCGCCAAAATGTTGGCTTTTGGATACGCTTACGTTTGTCCGCTGTAAAAAATGTCTATTTAAGTTGCATGTATTTTCCACATTAATTTTCATGGCTTTATAAATTCAAATATATTTTGCATAAAATACACGAAAATATGCCTTCTTTTATTTAGTTGGTAGCAAAGTATGCCCTCTTCACGCCTTGTACTCGAAGAACGAATATCTTGTGATCTCGAAAAGTTGAGAACTATGACATTATTTAAGACCGTGCAATGTCCATTCATGCAGCATCGTACTTTTCCGTTTGTTGATGCTTCTCATAAAGTAAACAACGTAAGCCACATCCATTGGAAAATTGCGTGTACTCTACATTAAATCTACTCCAAGTCATATAGTAATATATGGTTTTTCATACGCGGACATTATACATCTCGCGGTTTGAAATCGCTAAACGCTAATGAAGTCGTTGGTCTTAATCAAAATTAATTGGGAATTGGAAAAATTTCAAAACTTTTGCACACAATCTCTTCGAGTATAAATTGTGATGATTGCCAGATGAGTAAAAGAAAGCCTATTTTGGGTATGTTCTCCATAAGGCCTATCAAAGTAGAAAATGAATACTACTTAAACAGCTTTTCCTTGCCGACTGTAGTTCTTACAAGAGGTCGAAAATAAGTGCATCCAAATGCGAGTCCGAAATACCATGGGATTATGCTGCGTTATAATTAATGCTGCAACCCCACTTAAATTATCCCCCCTAAACGGAAACGCCTTCAGAATTTCGGCAATCTCACTGTTTTCTCCTAGCGCGGTTGGTGGAGCAGAGGACTAAACTTTCCTGACGTAGCGGGGCAAAAATCTAAAAATGTGCACTTTCGTTGTCTTTTTACGAAATACATCTATATGCCTTGTTCCATCAGACACACTACTAAGTAAGGCGCCCAGAAAGGGGAGGTAGTCACCATTCTCTTATTCTCAAGTGAAGGATAACCCTTGATGAGGCTGATTAACTTTATTCAGGAGGATGTTCAGATCGTATTTTTCATCCGAAGTAGTAATAAAGGTCCTTTAGGATTTATCCGATCTGTTTTCTCTAGTTTTTTTTCCATGAAGACATCAATTAATAGAAGTCCAATGGGTGATCCCATCGTAACGTCGTTAATTTGGCGGAGAAATTAGTCATCGAATGTGATTTGAAAATGTGGCCTGTAGCAAAAGGACACTCCCGATTAGGAAATCCTGCCGATCAATCTCGTGAGAAGAATTTGAATGAAAAAAGGCGCGACATCTAAGGACAGCATCGTTTCCCTGTTGAGGTTTGTACTCCTCATGGAACCGACTTATTCAAGTGTGATCCGAATACTGCGTGGTTTTATTCTTTGTCGAATCGACCTAAGCCTTTCTCTCAGCCACTCTGTAATTTCGCGCTAAGGCGAATTGCCTATGTCTTATATCGACCTTATGAAAAGTGTGGTTTGTGAATCTGTGGCCAACCACATAGCCCTGTCGGTATTGTGCCCATGGGTTTAAGACCTTTGAACGCCTGTTCCGAAGATATTTTGTGAGCTGGACCTCTATGCTCTCAGTTTGGTCCTTATTTTGTCTCTCTCAAAATTAGTGTCATCAGTCAGAACTGACTATTTATTTGAAACGGAGGCCATTTTATTAACTGAAAACAGACCAGAAACTTTGTCCATTTTATTAATAAGTATTTTTCGAGTTTCTCCAGTTGGTCTTTCGTGTTATACCCAATTCGTAGAGACTCTGCTCTCAGTTATTGGTAGTAAATGTTCACGAGCATTAATTTGGAATACGCCGGTGTCTCCAACGTTGTAGTTACTTGAAAATGCGTCTGACTCAACAGGTTTTCAAATCAAACTCCTGCCAATAATATGTTTGACCTTTGATTGGGAGACCAAACTTGTATTGTAATGATAATAATTCGACCAAGTATTTTTCGTGCGTCAAGGTAATGAACTTATATGCGTACTGCTAAGAGCATTCGGAAAAGATGCCTGTGCTTGCACGGGATTTATACTGCAAAGAAGCTTTGTCCCTGACTTCCGAACGCCCTCAGCCCTTTGACGTCATGCTAACTGCTTATTGTTTCTTAAATTTTTGCTACTCTGTCCTCCCTTAACTTACTGTACAGGCCTCATGATAAATAGTAGAAAGCATGCGTTTACCAAACTTTACTTCTTAAACGCTTACAAGAGTATCATCACTGAACCATCCAAATGGATTAACAAAGGTCGCGCAACTAATGACTGTATATCGTTTATCCAGATTTCTAAATGCATATTCTTCACCAACCAGCAGGAGCTCTATTTGTCTTATTGACATTTTTGGGAGGCATTCTCTCACAGTAATTCGGTTAACAGCACTGATTTAATTTCAACAAACCCCCTAGTCCAATAATGTTATCGTTTTGAGTTTGAGTTCGTCAATACATTATTGTACGATTCAGCTCATGAAAGATATTCATGTGTTCATACCGACGAGCTCCACGCCGTGGGGTCCGAATTCGTTATTATATTTGTTGATAAGACCATTATAATCGCCGTTGCCCGTCAGTCATCATTGTTTCGAATCGTGCTCTTGCGACGCAGGTCCCCAGAGTATGCCAATTAAATTTGCATGACCCTAGGACAAAATTCATAACTTGTTAATGGACTGTCCCCCAGTCCATAAACAAGTGCAATGAACTTCCCCTTCCATACTCGGTGCTGAGACTTCGCATAGGCGGAGTAATTAGCCATGCGGGGAGCGCACACGTGAACACTTGTCCCAACACCAGGATCGATGCGTCAGGTGGTCGAGCAATCATCACACCAACATCCAACGCACGTGATGAAATTGCGGCAAATAACGACGGCAATGTCGGCCATCAAACAATTAGTACACCATGTGCGACGATCCCGGATGAAGGGGAGAGCCGTGAATGTTCATAGGTATGCGGTTGCATGGCAACTGCATCCTATAAATACCGCAGCCCCTTGTGCGTAAATCATCCGTATCTGCTGTTGTCTATGATGATGGATTCGAGCAGGAATCCGAAACGTCAGGTGGATAAAGCTCTTGTCCCAGCGATCGTGTCTCCTTCTTCAAGTCATTGTTAATGTACGAGATAAGTGTGTGGCCTGTCCCGTGCGCAAATGAAGGATTGTACATTTTACGCCAATCGCGGACAGCCGTAGATATTCTTGTCTTGGAAGCGGGTTTTGAAGCATTATTCCAATATTTGGTGTCCCTAAGCCTGTGTGCATGCAAAGTTTTAGTCGTCTAATGAAGCGTATAGGATGAATGTTGCATAGCGTCTGAGCGGAAACAGCATATTTTTTTCAACTTAATATAAATATGTTTGTATTCGCTGAAAGCTGAGTAAATTAGTAATCGGAAAGTCCATTTCTTGAGCTTTTGCATGCACCTGCGGCTTTCAGTTTGTCACGGCGACTGGACTGCTGCCCGACTGAAATCCTATTCGCGTATCTGCACTTGTTGTCTTCACATACAAGCATAAACACTATAGAGACATGCCTTATGCTAACGCACAGACTGTATGCTGCCGAATTTTCCGTGGTTTGCTTTGACATCGGGCAGAATAACCTGTAAGTGCTGGTGGTATCTGATGATAAAACATGAAGTAGACCAGAATTTTCTGTGGCAGACAAGATTTTCTCGGTCTCGCCAGACAATATTACTATGTATACTGCGTACTTCTTGTGACAGTACTTCAGGAATTGGCGGATTTTGGGCTGTCCAAGGCGGTTTTCCATTTCATCCTGTTTTTTCTGCTGGAGGGCTTCAACGGTTTCGACGGTTAGATCTGCCATAATTGAAAAAAATGGACGTGACAACAAAAGATACGATGACGGCCAATTTAACTTGCTCCAAGCGACCATGTTAAATTAATAGCGATATGCCTTTACTAATGATAAAATAGTATCGGGCACGATTCTGAACGGTGAGGTTTTCTGTATTGCAGTACGGAGGACCCTTATGCGAAGAGAGGGCTTGGATGCAACATCGACGCCGAAGACTTCGGCATCAGTGAACAAGGTCTCTTCACTCAAATTATACTCACAGTGACAATTCAATTCCATAAAATTAGCCGTGAACAACGAATTTATGGCAGTTAGTCCCCACACTGTTTGGGACGTTTGGCGCCAGAGTACACAAAATTCAATTAAAAATCACACTAAAATGTTTTTCGATCATTTGTGGAGGGTTTCGTTGGTAATTTGAAGGCAGTTAGCAGATAAAAGTGCAGGCATACATTTTCTGCCTGATATGACATCTACACACCAAAGAAAATGCACGCCTTTACTATTGATAAATCGGTAAACCTTGGGTTATCGAGCGAATATCCTAAAAGTGCTTCTTGGTGGTACTTTGCCAATGAACGGCTGCGTCCATCAAAAGTTATCCAAGTAAACGCAATGATAATGTAAAAACAGGCCTCTGCTATACGCTTTGCTGAACAGTTCTGATAATTATTCTGCAGCAGACGATAAAGTCAATTTTTCGTCCATTGTCATCATTGGGCTTTGGGGTCCGATTGCTAGCCCTGCAGGCAGTCGCACAGCAACTAGTCGTAAATGACGCAGAAAATATCTGGTAAAGCCAAAGGAGACTGGGCCGGCTGACGATGACTACCAAGCCAGGTGTGGTTACTCCAATCTCCGCTGTCCTTTTCCTCAATCATTCTCATAAAAAAATTTGAGTAAACATATTAGCGCTGACAGATAGGAAATGCAACAGGCCATTTGGCAGGCATACGCGTGCTGTCGATAAATTCTCGTGGGGCCAGTACATTTATGTGGGAATGAGGTACAAAGTAAAACATGTAAGCGATAAGAAAAATCTTTTTTTTTCGTTTTTTCACACAAGCATTGTGTATGAATGGGAGGCGGAGGATGTAAGTGACAGTGAGGCTTAGGTAGAGCCCTGTCACGAAGGGGATTGGGTAAGGGGAGCGCGGAGACATGCATGTAGTTAATCAATCTTTGGTTACGGTAGACGCGGAGAATGCAGGAGTTCCTTCAGCGCGCACAGGACTGGCCTCCGAAGCCTGATGACATCCGTTGCTGTTAATGGTAGAAGACGCTGACCCAGTCGCCTAGGGTAATTAATTAGTACCCTATAAATCACGCGAAAGGCTTCGTTTCAGTCCACAGGATACTAGGATGCAGCCATGTAGGCTTTTAATTTCACCCTTCCTCATCCATGCCGTCAGCTGTTCTTGTATTCTTGTAAAAAAGCACCGACTCGTACGACCAATATAACTTGCTCTACAAGAGCAAATGGAATCTGCGGTGATGTGTCTCTTTACATCAGGTGGTACTCCGAATTTGTTGTCGGTTATTTTGGCAGCATTTTTAAGGCACGGATATCTCAAATTTCAATCATTCTTGGTGGAGGCATCACGCTGATAGTCGTGGCACCCTCGCAGTGGAAGTAAACCAACCTATATTCCGTTATAAAGAAGCCGCGCATTCTGGGGTTAGGTGAGAGTCGCCCGTGGAATTCAGACAGTGGCTACCTGAACAACTCAGACGACTAATCTACACTGAGTTTTGAATTAGCCAGCCATACTTATTCTATCTTACAAAGTTTATTTCATTTCACAAATACTTTCATGATTATAGGTTTACATCACATTTTCGGCAATTCAGAATGCAAGAGTTAAAACAACCTGTCTAGTCAAAACTGGTAATTGTCAAGTCTATAAGTCCCGTTCGGTCCCAGCCATTTGAAATCCGGCCATTCGATTTTCACCTTTACCTATTTCCTTTTACGCATTCCTTTGTCTGAGTGCCACATCAGATGATGAAGGCAGTCCATCCCAACAACGGCTAACGTGTCGACTGCCAAATTTCTGGACGGACAGAAGTGTATCGGCTGCATATCTTGACAGTCCTGCCGAAAAACATAGCTTTCGGTTCTATAGCCAGATCGTTTGCATGACCGAGTGAAAAGACTGTTGACGCATTGATAGAATATTTAACTTGAATCTCCCGGATGGATTCGACATGGTAGTGTATATGCTGTCCAAGTGGGTGTAATGTCGTCTTTTCAATCAAGCAAGGCACCCAACGACGTCTACTCATATCACGGGGCTCGACGTTACTGAAAATCATCCGAGTCCTCTAAAACGAAAGAACTTAAACTCGTCTTTCCACCTTCCGCAGTTATGGCATAAAGTGGACATTTAAACATACAATGATTGAGCCTCCATAAGTGCTTTGCCCCTAAGCCCTTGCTTATTGACTGCAGGTGTACATGTCACGGGCTTGGGCAACCAGATCGCACCATGAATGGGCCACAGCTTGCTGTGGCAACTGGTGCCTATGATCCGCGGGCCGCTCTTACACTCTGACCGACCAAATTAATGCCCAGTCTACACTGACAGGCTGGCTCACGGGTAACAATAGTAATATCCTCCAGAATACCTCTGTACTCACAAAATTCCACTTCAACAGACGTCATTTCTAACTTTTAGCTACATTTACCATGGAAATTATGTTAAAATGATCCTGAAAGTCTTGTTGTATACGTGCCACCTTTACTTCAGCACTGATCCTGTTGGCATGAGCTTTTATACTACCCTGGTCGGACATCAGGTCAAGGTCTGTGGTCTAGTATTGACCATATCGCGGTCTCAATTTAACAAATGCGCTCATTTAGTTGCATAATTCTGATTATTTTTTTGTTGCCCTATGAATCCATTCTGAATGGGCACATTGGGCTGTTTTTAATGCAAAGGAAAGAAAATGATTCATTTTCCCTCGTCCTCCGAGAAGGACATCAGCATTTTGACTTCCGTCAGCTGTCCTCGCCTATTTTATGTTTGGAACCATACACGTAATTCTGAAAAAGCCCCATCGATGCTAACTTATTGCACATCCTTCTTGAGCTCCATGCCCAAGAAATGGTCATTCACGTGCCCCACTTATCAGGTTGTCAACGAAGAAAACATGCAAAATCGGTGTATCCGACAAGCATGTATGATTCGGTTAGCCTGCGCCGTCATCAACCCACACATCACAAAGTGGCATGGCAGTCATTTAAAAAACCAACATCTAGCGAATACGCAAATGAGAAAAGGCAAGCTAGTTCAGCAAAATAAAACATTGATAAGCCGTCTCGTGTACAATGTTGGCAGACTGAGAAAACAGCTCTGGATTTTTGGAATGTACGACACTAAGCAGAAGATAGCCGTCTTTAAGCAAATGAGCGTCGGAGATAACGCTCACATACATAAGTAATTACGAAGGTTGTGTGATCGTAACTGAAATTTGGAGGGCCTACATCCACCTCCCTAGAGAAGGATACGAACACAGCACTGTTTATCATTCTACCAACTCTGCTGGCCCAACAACAGGAAGGCAAACAAACGTGATAGAAGCGTACCGGAGCAGCTAGAGTAGTCAACTACGCGAAAGAGGCGCCGTGACCAGCATAACTTTATGGACGCAGGTGGATGGAGTGCATTACCGCCTTCGCCTTGGGTTGAACACCGAGGACCTGATGGAAGCGCGGAGGACATTCCTATCCCATATTGCTGGCCCATATACTAGCCGCGTCAGTATCGTAGATAAAGCCCTGGAAACAATCATCGCAAGTGGTTTTCCCAACATGCAGGTAAATCTTTTTCATAAAGTAATTCAAACTCTCCTGTCTGTGATACGTTATTGGAAAGGGCAAATTTGTAACGCGCGTTGGAGCGGGAGTTTGTTTTATTATAATATTTTCGATTGGTAAAGGTTACCCGAACCTTAAGACGATGTGGACGCTGAGATGGTGCGTAAAGAGACATCTCCGACATTTCGCCAATTGCGTATGAATCTTTTGCCTTAGCTTAAAGTTAACTCCAGTTTCACTGGAAGTTGGTTCAAGGCACCAGTATTGCAGGCGGTCTTCTCTTTCATGCCCTGTTTAGGGGGCCATATAAGTTAGTCCTGCCTAGTTACGTGTGTAATGTGCAGGGCAATGAGCCAATAGGGTTTTTTTTACAGCGCCGCGTATTCTGAGCCGTTAAGTTCAAATGTCATCCTGCCGGGGCTAGAGTAGTCGGCGTCGACAAGCAAACTGAAGGAATATCCGCAACTGCGCAAACTAGGGCGTGATTGGTACTGGTTCTGGCCAAAACTGTGCCGAACCACCCCTATTTAAAAGAATATAGTAGACAGTTATAGGTACAAAACCTACTCTAATCTTAATACCTACCCTAATCCTCGGATATCGCCGTAGTCCTAAGCCAAGCCTCAAAGCGTTATCTCTGGCCCTAAAATCCTAACCTTTAAACTGAAACCCTAACCCCAATCCTAGCCCTACAACTCCAAAACTAGAGTGTAAACTTAAATCCTAGGTTCATCCTCGAATACAAACCACAGTCCAATACTGGAAATTTTAAGTCTAATAACAATCCATCGCCTAACATTCATCCCTGCCCCAGTCGTAGCCCTATACCTAAACGTGAGCCTGCTACAATCAACCCTGACGTCAATGATACTAGTGATGGTCAAAATCCGCGTATCGTATAATCTATATCGCGGCCTATTGCCAAGCAAACCATTATCAACCGCACTCGCGTAAATAAGATATAAAGGAAGACTTTGAACAACCACGCAGGGGGTTACATATTAAACTCTCGCCCATTTAAGATAAGATGCAATGATTTTAGGAGAAGCGGATGAAACTAACGGAAGAAGGCGGTGATTGTGCTGTGTTTAATCGTATCAAATGCATGTTTTGTCTTTTCAGACTCCAATAAGCATCTGCCACATTGTAGAAGACGGTTCGCAACCGTTATCTAGGCCATTTGAACTGCATACTTTTTTGAAACGCAAATTTCTCTATTTCCACGTCAGTGTTGTCGAAATATTTCTGGGGGCACTGACGTACTTTAGGTGGGGTAACTAGTGAAATGTCAGCCGAATTGCCGAAATGAGTTTTCGCTTCGAAAAGATTAATTAAGCAAAGCTGTAAAAATAAACATCGTGCAGTATAATTCTATAATAATTCAGTTTCCTCGAGATGCCGGCTTTTGAATGAACGTCTTTCCGGCAGCATGCAAAAATTATACTCTGTAAGCAATGACTACCTTGGTAGCCTGCATTTTAGTCATTGATTTTCGATGCCCTTAAACAATCAATTATATTTCATAGAAAACATGCATGCAAATATTCAATCTTTTATTCCTTCGGTAGAAAAGTACATCTTCTTCAATTTTATACTCGAAGGAAGAGTATAGTTCGGTTTTTTAAAAACTTTTCTAATTTCCGAATAATTTTGAACCCGACGTGCCGTTAAATTTGCATTCGAGTTTTCCAAACCACAAGCCGCATATTTTCCGCCCACGGAAATCCATACACTTCTCTACGTTATTAAGAGGAAACCATATAGGGTTCATAAAATGTACCAGTGGATTTGAGCCATACTGTTAAATTTTCAAGCCGCATTGGTAAATGCAGAGTCATGATGTTTTATGAACGACCATTTCACGGTATTAAAAACCCCCCAACTAGAAATTATTCTAATACCAAACTATACCTTTCCTTTGAGTGTAAAATTGAAAGAAGGTGTAAATTTCTACTGAATGAGCAAGAGAATGAGTATTTTTATGCATGCTTTCCATGAAATCTAACTGAAATTTTAGGGAACCGAAAGTCAATGAAAAAATGTATGCTACTTAAGTAGTAATTCTCTATGGAGTAAAGTTTTTGCGGCCGGAAAGTAGTTCATTCAAAAGCCGACATCTCGAGTTAACTGAATTATCATAGAATTATGCTGTATTAAGCGCATTTCGGAATTTCGGTTGGCATTTCATGAGTTAGCCACCTACATTAAATTTAGACGTTGACGTTATTCCCATCCGTTCTTAACGAATTAGTTGCCTCTAAGCCCTTTATACTGTAGCTTTCTAGCTTCCCTTTTGTTCTCTACCCTGCATTCACAAATGTAAGGAACAGACAGTAGTCATAGGCGGGTGTAGCAATGGCTAAGTCAGGTATTTTCCAGATTTGGGGTATAAAAGTCTGCATCTAAGGCCCTGTTTGTGAATGCGTTAACGTGATGCAGGCTGTTTCCGAGCTTATATTTTGGTTTAATCAGCTGGATGAACTCTTCTAACGGTCATTTCGGCAATCAGTAGGTGATGTTCTCATTTCACTGAATTTGCACATATTTGTTGTAACTTGCAGTCTTTATATTTAGCTTCTATTAGAAAGCAGTTTCTTACAGTTTCGTACTGTTAATTACTGCACAATTCTAATCATTATTCAAGGACTTTAGTATGTAGGAAATTGCAATCACTCTGTTTGTGCAAAAGCCATTGTGTGTTTCCATCGCGTTATTATAGCTTTTGTCGTGTTGTTCCCTGGCCAGAAAATTCCTCCACTTGGTTTCCAAAAGTTCAAGAATTGAGGAATTTCTTTATGTTTTCTCTTTAGGTAGGATGCTAATTAACCCATTCCTACCGTTGATTAGGGTTGACAACTGTCTGAGATGCCGTTAAACCTTGCTTTCCAGCTTCTTATACTCTCTGCTCCTGTAGCTATTTGTTCACGACTTCGATCTTACCCTATTAACACGAGGTGACTCATGACATCTGGGTACGTACTGAGCTGTGCGGTGTCCTCCATCTGGGCAAAGAGATCCCATGCCCGTCAAAGTATGATCATCTTCGTTTTCCCGAAAGTAACCTCCGATAATCTGTGCATGGGGCATGCGGATGTCGCATTCGACCGTCCTTCCAAGCCCATTTGCATACTTTCTCAACGTACTTCGTCAAGGGCGCGACCTACAGTATGCTGTTTTATTCGTAATAACACCGTTTGACAAACGTCCACGTTATTTAATAACGTCTTTTTGGCAAACAAATGAACAATGCTCACAACATGCGGAACCAGACAGTGCAGTCACTGCACTTGGCGCTGAACGAAGTTTTAAAGTTTGTTCATATTGACCCAACTGTGAAAAACTCGGCGCCTCGATGGCATTCGAACTCACGCAGTAAGGAGAAGGCTTTAGTACAGCCAACGCTCTAACCACTTGAGCTACGAGGCCCCGCCGGACGACTCGAGTTTAATCACATTTGGGTCAAGTTTACCCAAATGTGGATGAGACGTTCGCAGAACCCCTTTGAACTAAAATGCCTGTCCTCCTTTTGACCAATTTCCTGTTCTTCTATCTAACCGTGGCACTTGTTCGATATGAGACTATCTGCAGTACTTCAAACACAAAGGACCGAAAGGGAAATATTAGTCTGGTTAGGGCATGTGTAATTTAAAATGATGGACAAATTAATTTAGATTACCAGAGCGTACAACGCTCCTGTGGCATATCGATATTTCTTGTCTGGCTGTATACCAAGTCCCCATATGTAGGACGTCAGTTATGTCAGTCATGCACGCTTTTGCCGTCTACTGAAACTAAGTTATTAGCAACCACTGTTTGTTTCATTCACACACATTTTGACAAACAAAAGACGGATATAATAAGCAGAAAACGCCGACACCAGGGGCGGGAAGGCTGATCAACCAGCAGACCTGGCCATGTTGGTATCTGGCAAAAAACAAAACAACCACTTGCCGATACAAGCGAAGATTCGAGTCTTGGTGAGAAATACGAAGCGGCCGCTGGAACAAGAGCTTTATTTGACTGAGGTTTCAAATTAACAGTCGAACCCATTATCAGAGACAGAGACGGATACGGTTAACACTTGCGCAGGAAGTCGCTATGCTACTGCATACCTATGAGGATGGTTGCTCGCGAGGACACTAACTGTTTAATGGTCGGTACGCAAGTTTTTGACTGCTGAAATTTCCTCACTCGTGTTGGATTCTGGGGCGATCATTGATCGACCATCTGGATCTCCGGCCTGAGTGCTCCCTGGGTGGTTTGTTATTTTGGTCAGACATAGTCTCAGCACAAAATATGGGGCGGGGATGTCATCGTACTTGTTGACAAACTGAGGCCTCATGAACCATGAGTCAAGCAATTCCTGGCTCTCGCGACAATTTCATCCTCATCGAATTTAATGCATGGCCGGGTCTTGTTGGATGGGCCGCGGCTTGCGAGTTGGTGTCACTTCACACTGCTGCCCCGAGTTCAGTGATTCGCGTCCGACGCAGTCTCAGTTTGTCCGACGCAGCTGTTTAACCTGCAACAGCAAAATATCCGGTAAAGGCCCTTTCCGTCTTCGATACCCAACCACCACCTCAGCTTCGATTGCTTGAGTACCACCTGAACATCTGTTGCTTTGCAATTGTTACTCTGTTAGCAAGCGCCATACTCTCGTGTTATACATGCCTTACTTCATAACCCGCACTAGCTGTCACATTTACGATATACTCATCTTTATGGCTGACCATGCCTTGAGGTGCGGGTTCCCATTATATTTGAAAAGTGGGCGTTAGTCCAACAGCTCGTAAAGCAGACAAAGTGTGTACCGTCAAGGATGAGGGAGACCAGTAAACATTCATAGCCCTGTATGGTGGCTGTATTTGACTTTTTTCGGAGTTTTTCCTACTTCTAGTCATTACTAACTTTTGCACAGCCCGTTTTATCCTGCTTGTCAAGGCAGACCCCCTTGACTGCCGCTCACGCCTTTACTTCTGAATGCATTTACCAACCGCCTAGAAAGTTGCCGTAGTATGCGGACATTCACAACATTTGTGTGATGCTCTTAGATGCATTACAGAACCCTAAGCTGTCTTTAAAATGAAAGGAAATTTGTGGGAGACCCTTCTCTGTTATTCTCAACTTCAGGAAGTCGGCCATAATAAAGTCTTGGACGAAACAGCTTTTTGTGGCTAGATAGTGGTGCTGGGTTGGTCATATTTGGTGAACTAGTCGACACCTCAATTTACCTTGCGGCTGCGTTCAGTGCCCTGAGCTTCGAAGAATTAACTGCTAGTTGACATGTGCCCGCCTTGGTGACGGAATCTCATCTCCAGGAAAGGAAAAAGTGCCAAAATGTGCTCTGGATTTGTCGCTGCACATAACGTACACGTAACAGTTAGCTTCAGTATTCAGTTTCAGTTTATTTGAGGGAAACATAGGTGGTGAACCTTTGAACTCCCTATTTGTTACAAGGAAACGAATTATATCAAAAATTTTAAAATGGAAACATCAAACAGCTACAGAAGTTTTTTTCCGATTGGCAAAGTTTTCGAAACCAGACAGATGAACTGTTCCAAGTGTTAAAAGAAGTAACGTTACTAAATGTACTGTACAGAAGTCTGTATATGGATAATTGGTGCTAACTCACTTTCTGAGGGAGACCAATTGAATGCCAACACCCACATTCAACGGGCCTAGGACAATAATAACAAAACAAACGTTACTGAAATGCAGACAGTAATATATTAACGTTAATAAACCGTTCGAACGAAATGCTAAGACTATGTCGGTCTGGTGACACTATGACGTTTAGTGGTACACTGGTCCGACTTGCGCTTAAAAGCCTCGGCGGAGGTGGACATGACGACTGATACAGGCAGAGCATTCCAAGCCTGGTGATATTGTTGCTGTTGTAAGGCTGCCAAGGTGCCTTGGTGAGTCACCTGAGAGTGGAGCACCGAATACTGCGCAGCTGTGGGGCCCGCCTGAAGTGAAAGGTAGACCGTTCCGTTTGCCTGTTGGAGCAACATTGATTGGTACGGTGAACCGGGCTGAGCTAGAAGTGAGTTATCCTGGCCAGCTTAGGGAAAGACTGCGATCTCATTCCAGAAGCCGCACGGAATAGCGTCTCCAGTGAAGGACATGGCGCTTGGGACATCAGCTGGTCGGGGAAACAGTCGTTGTTTACGGGTAGCGTGTCCAATGTTGAGTTTGCGATCTTTAAATATCAGAGTCTCTGATTCATTTTTTATAATCTTCTCCGCGATCTCCTGACTCTCGAAGGTGACGAAAGCATAACTCCCCTTCACCACTCCAAGCCTGTCAATAATTATTTTCACGTCCTTCACCTGGCCGAAAGTGGAGAAGGAGGTCTTCGATTCTTGCTCTGTAGTGTTTGAGGGTATTCCTCCAACGAAAATCCGGTTTGGAATGAGGGTGCCAAACTTCGTAGCATTGGAGGAGCCGCCGAGAAGGGCTTGGCCGGCAGGAGAGACCAGGGCACCGTCTGCCTCTAGGCATCGAGCAGCGCGTTCTTCGGCTTGAGCGTGTAAAATTGTCATTTTCCGTCTGGCAACACTTGAAGGCGGAACGGGGCAGCGCAAAGCCCGGCAGGAATGCGCAGGTCAGTGAGCCAAGTGGCCAAGCAATCATCACGCCAACATTCAACACGGACGATGAAACCTCAACAACTAAACACTAGCACCCTGGCCACCAATCAATTAGCGCACACGAGATCAACCACCACGACGGTGGCGAAACCGTTAACTGTTATAGGTGTGCGGGGACATTGGGAATGCATCTTATAAACTGTACAACTTCTTGTGTAAGAATTCGCCGTATGTGATGATGTATCGGTTGATGTGTTCTAGCGTGAATCCGAAACACCACGCGGTAAAAGCTCTTATACCGGCGATCGCATCCACATCTTCTTTATCACGTTTTATTTAACAGCTTAAGGAAGCATGGTGCGAAGTGCACTTATGCCTGATCGCCAACTGCTCCGGAAGACATTTTTAGTACTCTTCTGTGTGCCCACATGAGCAGTAGGCCTTCAGTTATACAATACATGACTTGTCTCCTGGAACATGATGACGAAAACGGATATATGAGAATTTGTATCTACGGTATGACCGAAACTGCAAAAACAATTGCCAACCTATGGAAATTTTTTTTGGATTGGATGGTCCCAACACGAAAAGTGGTGTCGAGTCAGTTATCGAATCTTCTGATTATCATTCACCCCCGTCCGTGCCAACGACTTCTTCCAAGTCAGTTACCAATGGGGTGAAGCAACAAAACTGCGAATAAAAATTTTCCGCCGTCACCGTCTAATATCCTTACAGCACAACACCCCTCATAGACCAATATCTCAACAAAGAATACGAGCGATATCGCCAGAGAGCAATGTCACATTATTCAGTGACTCTCCGAATCAAACGCCAACACTACTAAAGAGCGAGTTTCGGAAGGTCTAACGATTTTCCTAGGCATGCTTAAAAATATCTTCGAACACACTAAGGCAATTGAAGTGCCCAAAGCCTTCCGCATTGGGGAACGGGCAAGCAATCAACCACCAAAAACACGCCTCAGATCTCTCAAAATTGTGCTGAACCGTAAGAAACAACCTGGGCTGGTTTTGTCTTGGCGCTTTAGAATAAAAGGGCCCAACAACGGCGTTTGATTCAACCGGATTACTCGCCAGAAGAGAGGCTGAAAGGTCGTCTTCTAGTTCTAGAGCTGAGGAAAGGACTCAGCGATGGAGAACGTAATTTGGTGATATACAACAACCAAATCAGACAGGGCACACCACTCTTTCTTTGGACGGACCCGATCCGGATGAATGCGAGGCATACACAATAGTGAAAGTTCAAGACGCATTGAGACCACTTCCCGACGGCCATAAATCGCAAGCTAAAATTCCTATATACAAAAGTGCAGAGGATTTTATCGAAAGTTGACGAGCTAAAGATCCATGTATCTGACTTATCTCACTGACAAAACCTTGGTTGATGCAACACGTGGACGACCGTGAGTTAACTGTACCAGGGTACCAGCTGTTTCGAAAAGACAGGCCAGGACGTCAGGGAAGAGGCGTATTCACGAATGTTAAACATGGGCTGATAGTTCCAGACAAAAGTGATAAATTTGCGTGTACTTCTGAGGCAATTTGGCTAACTATAAAAGCACCGAGCTGACTTGCTTGCGATTAGTGTGTTAAGCTCAACATGACCAACGCAGTTCCCTCCTTCTAAAAGTCGGCACATGTGTTTTAAATCTGTAGGGCTACCCCAACCAGTGATTTTTCCTAACACACTACGACTGAATGATTCACCACGAAGGAATTATCTTTAATTTGCACTTTTTATCTACATCTCTCGTGGCACGCCGATATTATTACAGCCAAACCTGCTAAATATGTGGATTTTTTTCTTATAATTTCTACCTATCTAAAATTAAGCCAAGACTTCATCGAATGCTCGTCCTTCGCATTCTCCAATATCGTCGCTCATTCTTTGGTTTACTGACCGAAGCTAGTCGTCCTACAGTTGAAAATGCTCGAGGGCATTTTACCAGAAACCTTTGATTACGACACAGACGAATAGTTCCTACTCAAATAGATGCCAACCAACTACAATAAAATTTTTATGGATCTGGAGAACGGAAGCCGGCTTCTTCCTCCATTCCCATATTAATAATAGTTCATGTCTTTCTCGTATTCCATCTCATACGCCCGTTCCTCGCCTGCTGAACCTTTATAATTCCTTCCCGATTATAACGCCTCCCGTCTCCTCCGCTTTTAACCGTTCTATCTTCTTTTTTCAGGCAAACATTTCCTTAGAATAACCGGTCAGTGGATATTAAATTTTAGTCCGCCTATATGCACTTAAGAGAAGATCCCGCCTTTATCTTAGTGCTGACTTCACTGACCTTTCATTTTCCCCAATCTCCACTTAACAGCTTTCTTTATGACTTTGAAAAAAGAACATTCGGCAAATAAGTTGCCGCTAAATAAACGTTTCCGTTCATGTTTCCCTCTTCGGCCTCAGGGATTTCGAGGTCTCATCTACGTTGTCAATCGCAACCTATTGCTTCTCCCACCTAACATACCCAGGCTCTCATCCGACGCTCGTGAAGAATCTATTCTGCTCCTCCGATCCCATCGCAAACAGTGATTTTCGCAGATTTTAACGTCATCTCCAAATTTCAACTACAAACGGTATTTTGACTATCACGGCCTGCAAGAATTTCCTATATAATCCCCCTGGGGAGACCATAGTTAGCAACAAACCTAAAGCCAAACATTGCATGCCTCTGATGGGAAATGTCTAACCAGTAAGCGTTGAAGGAAGACTCGGACGCAAATGCAGCCTTAAGTCAAGTCCTAAATCCCTTACTCAATTTCTAATCCAGAAATAGCCCAAAGTCTGGTAACACTAATCTCAAGAATATCCAAACCAAATCCAGTCCTTTCCATTGCTCGTACCCTGGCCTTGAGCCGAAACCCGAGAGAGAGAGAGAGGAATGCTTTATTTTGAAAATAACTTTCAAAACTTTCAGCAAAAACGGTTCTCCAGTACACAGTGATTACCATAGAGATTAACAGGTATTGGACAGGTGAACATAATTATATATGAAGAAAAAAAGGACTCTAAGGTGCAAGATCGAGTTTTAGTTTTTGTTTTTCAACATCTTTGCAGGTGAGATACCGGGCTAGAAATGGCAGTATGGAATTCCGATAGGCCGAAGTGCGGCAAGGGATGTGGCGGAAGCATCGACGCATGGGGCTTAAGGATTTCGCAGCCATTAACTCATTATGAAGGGGATGGACGGTGTCATTCAAAATTCGGTCAGCAAATTGCTCCACCGAGTTGAAGTGTCGCTGCACTATGATATTAACTAAAATATGATAGGAAACACCAGCAGCAGAGGCGAGCATTCGAATGACACGTTTAAAAATAATTAGATCTTTTTTTAATAAAGCTGGAAAAATAACCGGAGAACAATAAAGAATGAGTGAAAGAATACAGCCATCTATGAATCGCCAGATTAAGGACTGGGTTGTGTGATATGAACGTAGACGACGAATGTAATAAACAAGTTTTTGAATTTTTGTTAAAAGGGTTTCCATATGAAGAGAGAAAGAGAGATTTGAGGATAAAGTAACACCTAGGTATCGGAAAGAAGATACCTCATTGGGAAGAATATCCAAAGGTTCAGGAATGGGAGATGGTCGCAATCGAAACACACACTGTACTGATTTCTGAGTGTTGAGTAGGAGTCCATTATTCGAAGTCCATGCGGAGACGTGATCTAAGCCATTCTTTAAAGACTGCAAATGAGTCAGGTTTTTGAGTGGGTGGCCTACGACCATGACATCGGCATTCTTAACATACAGGCAGTCGTTTGGCGATTTCAAGTCATCAGTATGTAGGGAGAAAAGATGAGGGGATAAGATGGAACCTTGTAGAACTCCACAATTATTTGGTAGAATAGAAGATTTTCTCTTTCCCGACTGGACAAACTGAGTGCGGCAGGAAAAATAATCTCTAAGCCAAGAGACAACCCAGCTCGGAGTGTCGCACGCAGCTGCTTTGGTCAGGAGGAGTTGGCGCGGAATAGTGTTGAAGGCGGATGAGTAGTCGAGAAAAGCACATGCATATGCACGGCATCCCTTGTCTAAGTCTCTCAAAGCTGAATGAACAACTAAAGCAACAGCATCCAATGTGCTACGCTTTGCCTTGTATGCAAATTGTAGAGGATCAGAAAAATTGACGGAGGAGTAGTTAAGGGAATCTAATGCAACTCTTTCAGTAAGTTTCAGGAGTGCAGAAGCGCAGGCAATAGGACGGAAATATTTAGGAGCAAAAGTTAAAGATTTTTTACGGATTGGAGTAATTCTTACTGTACGCCAGGCGTCAGGAATCTTGGACTCTATGAAGGATAGATTAATAAGGTGGGTCAAGACGGGAGCTATCTGCGAACAGCAAGACTTAAGGAGAAAAGGAGAGACACCGTCCGGCCCAGCCGCCGTTGACCCACGAATCTTTTTGAGATGTTGTTTCACTGTTGTCACAGTCACAGGAGTAAAGTCACCTGGTGGTAGGTAAATTTCGTTTGGTCGAGAAGGGGAGTCGTTAGAAATACAGATAACATTCCGATTTAAAGAGTGTAAATATACGTCAATGGGTTCAAGTATATTACGTTGACCAGTGAGACGCTTGAGATTCTTCCACAGTTCAGCAGAAGGAAAAGGAGAGGAGGGGGTGGATGAAGTAGAAAAAAGTTGACTAACGTATAAACCGTTAAGTCTGGCAATTTCGTTCTTTATTAAAACATTGATATCCTTCACCTTGTCACGCTGACCTAGTTTGTAGAAGGCTTCTTTGCGAGGTCTCAAGTGTTTGAGGTATGGTGAGGAGATTCTGTCAGGCCTGACCATAACAGTTTCACGGGGACAACAAATATCAAAAATGCAATTCAAAAATAGCGTAAGATAATTACGCTGCCAGCACCAGCCCCCTCTGGCCCCCTCATGGCCCCGCCTCATGAGGGGGCTATGGCGTGGCCAGAGGGGGCTATGAGGGGGCTGGAGAGGGGGCTATGGCGGGGCAAATCCCCGATGTGGGCCCCTCTGGCCCCCTCATCGACAAAAAAATGCGCAGGGGGACGCCTTATAGTTATCGTTTTTTGCCCCCACCCATGGCCATATTCGACTGTCTGACCGTAATACCGATCCATTAACGTCTAATTACTCGCGTTATAATCCTGATCACCCTTTTCCTAGACAGATTTTCCCCGGTATTTGTCCTATTTTATCCCTTGTTACCTTCTAGCGAACCCCATTTCGCCAAATATGTCATGTTTCATTCCGGCTCGCCTTCCCAAAGCCAATATCTCCCGCGACCGTTAGCGGACCTTCACGCGTGATTGCAAACCCCCCAACGA
>CACRXP010000288.1:116134-141551 GCA_902702965.1 Spirometra erinaceieuropaei
CCGCGCTTTAATGACCCCAGCAGAATATTTTATCCCCTACTCGCCTGAACTATTAGCAGGCTGGGACCCAAAACAGTTGGTTCCCACCACCTTGACGGTTTTTTCTACTGTGAAGAACCCTTTTGCGCTGTCCAGGTTTGTCATTATCTTATAACATCCGCAATATAAATGATTTCAGTAGGCGGTCAACAGCAGACTTTTCGTGTTTGTTCAATTTTCTAGGTGTCAGATTAAAGGTTATGGGCCTACCGATATGATTAAGATTTAGCGCTACGGTTAGATTAAGGGTCGAATTTTAGGGTTAGATTTATGTGGTTGGTTTATGTTTAAGTTTTAGAATCAGAGTAAGGGTGAGACTTACGTTTTAACGTAAGGTTTAGATCTAGGGTTAATATTAGTGTCAAATTTTCAATTAAGGTTAACCATCTCCGTGGGGTAACTGCTTGCTTCGCGTGTCCTATCAGACAGGCCTTTTCTTTGATTCCAGGTTTCCTTCATTTTCGCCGCTTATTCCTCATACATTACGTTGTCCTTCCCAGACTCTACGTCGGGTACATCTCTTCCTTTTGATTACAGCAGCCCTTTCAACTTGCCTTGTTTTCAATGCTAACATTACGTTTTCACTTCGTGCTCGTTCGCCTCCCCACGGCAGCCTAAATGCATCGTACTTTACACTTTCAACTTACCATGCACTAGCAGTTAACTGAGGATACGATTGCGCCTACTGCATCTTTTATCTCTACGGCTCCTTTACATAAACCAACAATAACTCTACACTCTACTCTATGTCCTACACTGCATTTTGTCGGCTACTACCATACGCATTTATCTCCTACTCCTACAAGGCACAAATATCCCCACACCCCCATCACCACTCCTACTGCCGGCGGTTGGAGCCGCCAAAATGCTTGACTGGAATCCGAACGAGAACAGCCCTACTTCGGAATTACGTGTGGGGGCTGCAGGCTAATGATCCAATGTAGACACTTCAGCAGCATCGACTACTTCTTGATTCTTATTTATTATACACATACACCTACTTTGGTTTGCGTATATCGTACGTCCAGGTGCTTACCCTTCCACCATTCCCTTTTTGAAATCCTGGCATACAACTAGGCACGCTGTGCTACAATTGCTTAAACTCCCTCGTCGGAGCCTTCCCCTGTGAAATATTTGTCAATGAGCAATAAGCGCTTAATCTACAACCATATCCTGGCAGGCGGATGTCACAGCATATGAGCACTGGATTTTAGTATTTCTGCAGTCACTAAGTTAACTAATGCCTGTGAGTGGTTCACAAGGGTACTTCTGCCAGTTGACCTTCGCAACGTCACTATATGCGTGATTACTTTCCAGAAACTAACGCGATCTGTTTTCAAAAGTAGGGTCAAGAATACGCTCAGTCTTATTCCACCGCAGTATCATACTTTCAACAATATGCGTATGCCTGTGAGGCAGTACTCTACCTTAACACGGGCGAACTCTACCCCCTTCCACTAAAACCACTGCCCTCACAAAACAGGCTTGCTAAATGAGGAAAGCGTATATCATCATTGTCCACGATTTTACACTTAACTCTCATTAGTCAAAGGCGTTACCGAATCCTAAAATTCGAAGTAGGGTGATTGAAACTAGCAACTACCTGCCTGGCGATTGGATGAGCGATCTTCACGAATGTCGGCATACCGTACACCCAGTGCTTTTCGATCGGTTAAGTCACTGACTCAAAAAAGGAAACATACGAAAACTTCTTGGCGTAAACATACCATAAACGCTCAGCCTGACCCAAAAATTAACCTTACTCATCATTTCTTACACTGAATTTTCGAAGAAATCAACAAATATATATGACCCTACAGCCAAACATAGAAAAACACTAGTGTAATAACTAGTAGGACAATCGTAGGCCAGACACAAACCTAAATCTAACGAAATTCCTAGAGTCGAACATTGTAACTACCACTAACCACTAAGCAGTACCGGGATCAAAACGCAAAAAATAATAATTTAAATTACTCTCAAGCCAATCTTAGCATGTACCCTTTACTCACTCTGACACCGTGACGCAGTCCTATGCTGAGCATTAAGGCTGTTTGAGAATTTCCACCAAACTTGCCGCTTATTCTCCAAAAACCGTAGTTCTGTCATATATAACAACGCTGTAATTACCTCATAACCCGAAATATGATAATCGCATAATCAATAGAACTGGACCTAACTTAAGCCCAAAAATGAAATGTCCAAATTAAATCCCTGGCCGTAAATTGGACATTAAACGCATTCCTATCGATAACTGGTAACATTCTACCAGTCATAATCTCATCCCTATCGTAAGCAGGAACCGAACACACTAAATGCTACTAACACTTCACCAATACGTATCCTAACGGTTAAAGAAAATCTACACTTAGCACCAAAACATCAGAAGGCTAATACCAATGGTCAACCTGATCCCCGACCCATAAATAGTCCTAAGTTAAATCGTGTTCAGAAACATACAATTGCACTTCGCCTCAAATCCACGTTTAGGACTGAAACCTACAACCTCACAAAATATGGCCCAAAAACTCCTACCCGACTGTCTGACCTGATCATTCTTGATCGTAAGAAGGCATCCAGTGCGACAGGCCTGAACACGCTCAAAGCACAGGGCCGTAACGTCTGGTCTGTGAGTAATCTTCGGTCTACTGCGCTCAACCGCCTGATAGACGAGGCAGGAGCACTGAACCAGGACTACTGACGCCACCGCCGCCGTCGCCATAATTTGCCTATGCTCCACCACGTGCAGAGTGCGCACGCTGTTAGCCGAGGTCTAGGGGAGCGGAGGCCTGTGAGCACAGCGTCGGAGACCGTCTTCGTGTCAGCTCCGCTAGATGCATGATTTGACCGTGTTCACGCTCTGAACAGTACCTGTTCACTGGTTGGTAACATTGAACTCAACAAACACCTGGGGGCAGCAGTTTGCAGATTACTTGAAGATCTGACGCCACCGCATCATACTGCACCAGTGTTTTTGGCCTTCACGCACATGGTGCATGATGTGGGTTAAGCACTGGCAGCTGACACGCTTGGGAGCACTGAAAAGACGAGTCCTTTCAAGTATGACCTCTGGCACTGTTGTTCGTCCTCATTTAAGACCCAGACAGTCCGTGACTCTCGCTGAGTACTCCGCTGGTAAACTTTTTATGGGCAATGGGTAGAGCAAAATAAACAGACCGAAGGGACCTCGTGGGGAGGTTTTCTAGACACCGTCTATACAGACGGTAGACAGAGACTTCCCCTTTAGCTGAAGATCTACTAATGCAAGGCCTGCAGGCGATCCACTACCCAAATGAAATCCTTTTATTTTTGACTTATTGACAACGTCTTCCTTGATCTTGTACATCCGCTATGTGTTATTTAAAAGGAAACAAATAATGTGTAGCAAGTCGATCTTAGTACTAAAAATGGATGCGATTCTTGGCCACCATCGTAACACTCGCAGGCATTCGCTTCATAATTTTGTAATCCTTCTTGATCCACCAATACCCGACCAGGACGACATAGGCCAAGAGAGGAGGAACAAATGTCCCATACCTGCTGATGGCTTAAACGAGAAGGTCGTTAGGACTTATATGCCCTTCTCTTCTTTAGCATTTGAAATGGGTAGTCCATCAAGGTGGTATCGCAAAGAAGCTTCTTGTCCTCTGGCTCTTCTGATACGGAATTGTTGGACTCCACAGACTTACGGATGTTGAAATTTAGGACCCAATTTGCTGACTAGCTGCTAATTCGTTTAGGACGCTCCCTTAGTGAGCACCTATCCTCGTCATTTCTGTTGACTCTACATAGTTTAACATCACCTGTAAACATGACGTCGATGCAGTCCAGGTTGTCAACAAATTAGCTGTTATAGACTGGAAGGGGTGATGGCGGGGGGCTGAGCACTTGAGATAAACTGCTTAAAATAGGGGTAGTAGTTAACTTCAAGGGACCAACCAATACGGACTGCGCTCTTCCTCTGTCATGCATACCAGGACCTTATTTCTGGCATTGTTTGACGTCCTGCTAAGCAGTCGTGCTGAGATCAGCGTTCGAAGAAGCTTCTTTCGGAAGGAAACCTGGTCTAGGCAATATACAGTAATTTCGGATGCATAAGAGGCAAACTCTAAATGCAAGAACGGCTCTGTCTCTATCCACGCTGAACTCTTGAGAAAAGGGACCTCTCCCCAGGAGCTTCGTTCTAGCCTTCCTAAATATGGTTTCTATTGCAGTTGTTTCTCGTGAGGAGGTTTTCTAGACATCGTCTATACTGACGGTAGACAGAGCCTTCCCCTTTAGCCGAAGACCTACTGATGCTTGGCCTGCAGGCATTCCCCTACCGAAATATAACCCTCCCATTTACGCTTCGTCAGTAATATCTTCCCAGATCCTATACATACCCTTTGCGCTATTTAAAAGAAAACAAACAATGTTTAGCCATCAGTCTTCGTCCTGCACATGGCCGAGATTCTTGACCATCTTCGTAACATTCGCCGGAATTTGTTCTGGAATTTCGTTATCCTTCTTTAGTCATCGAAGTCAGGCCAGAGTGGCATACTTCAAGTGAGAATGAACAAACGTCGCATTGGTTTTACCGATCAGATCGATATCAATTTGCCCAAATTTCCATCGCACTGATAATAGGCTCCTTTGTGCAACCTTAGCTATTTTTAAACTATGCAACAAGTAAGTAGTAAGAATCACTATGTCCTTCTGTCCTCCAGCACATCAAAAATGTTTTCCCATCAAGTAGGTATTGAGAAGAATCCTCATGTTCGCTGGTCCTTCTGATACGGAATCCTAGGATCACACACTTACCAACGCTAAAATTTAGGAGCCAACGGGCAAACTAGCCTTTAATTCGGTTAGGACCCTCTAAAGTGACTACCCAACTTGGTCATTTCTGATGACTCTGCAAAGTTTGAAGTCGCCGGCAAACATGACGACGATGCAGGCCAGGCTGTTATCAAAGTCGCTGATGTAGATTGGAAGGGACGGTGGCCGAAGGACTGAGACCTTGAAACACATTGCTTAAAACGGGAATAGTAGTCTATGTGCCAACACATACGGTTTGCGACCTTCTTTTGTTATGCATGCCAGAAGTTTAGCCCCGGCTTTCTATGCCGTCGTTTTAAGCAGAATAGATGAGAGCAGCTTTTGAAGAATCGTCATTCGAATGTAAACCTGGCCTGAGCAGCATACAACAATTTCGGAACTATGAGTGACAAACAAGTGAGGCAAGAAGGGTTCTGTCTCTACCCATGCTGGAACCCTGAGAAAAGGGAGCTTTCCTCCAGGAGCTTCATTATTGCCTCCGTTCTAGGCATCTTAAACATGGTGTCTATTACAGTAGTTTACCTCACTGAGAAAAGTTACGAGGTCATGCCTATCACTCCCAAACCACACCAATGCATATGGTCAATATTTTTGTTAATATATTCCAAGTTAAATGGAATTAAAAATATACAAGAAATACTGAAGGCATTGTTACCTTGTTTAGAATCGTCAATTCTTTAAAAAACGCAGAAAAATTTGAACAGGCCGGAAATGGTAATGAGGCAATAATAGAATGAAGCACTACACGTAACTGTCAGTAGACTTTGCAGCCAACAGGCTGCATTCTGAACATAGACTGCAAAACGCTTATCGGAGGCTGCGCTGTATCCTTAGCACATTTAAATTTATTGGGATACAGTTTAAGAAAGGTTAACAGGAGCCTGCTAGATTTTGCCGATGGGGACATCATCACAATACAGGGTTTCTAAGGATACATTATGTCAGGCGGTCAGTGACTAAAAACACTAAATTAAACTGATGGACGTAATCAGAAACACGCCATTTTATCTATAGAGAGCACATTTGTCATAAAATTAATTTGAACCTTTAATTAATCCTGAAGTACGTTGAGTGTCTGTTTGGCCATAAATTATGGCTGAATACGTAATGATTTTCGGTGTTTTAATCCACTGTCCATAATGACATATTCTGTATTATCTGTTTATTTAGACATTTAAAATCCCTCCAGAAGACCGTTTCTCCGCGTTGTTGGATGCGTTGATATTATTCTACAACAAACTTAAGCTAATTCCTTTCTGCCTTTCTGCGGGCTTTCTCGCCATCTCCAATTCCATTCAGACTGCGTTTTGCGATTATGGATAGCATGCAGAGTCGCTATATAAATGCTGGTATTTTGCTGAAATCATTATTTTTTGCATGCTCCATTTTTAGATTACATGTATGCAGAAAATAGATCGCATGAAAAGTTAGATTGTATATGTTCTTGGCAGAAAAACCTATCTAAGGCAAACAAGCCCGAAATTCTGAAACTTACCGGAAATCTTTCGCTTTTCGTCATTGTATGCTAATGCCTACTTAAGGAAGTTAACCATAGCATAATATCTACTACTGCTACGACTACCACTACTACTACTAATAGTATTCTTACTACGTGAGATAAGGATAATCACGTATCCAAAACTAACATTATTCCGCGCGTCAAAAATGCATTGGGCGCTACCACATATATGAGGACTCAAAACGTATGCCCGACAATGTACACAACCTGGGATATAATTCTAGGCAAAAGTCCAAAACGCACTGCAACGCCTAGCCAGCTACATATACCTCACATCACAGCTAAGACCAAATGTTGTGCTTACAATATAGCTAATCCTCCAAAGCCCTTCCTCGCAGATTTAAATTAACGCAAATATTGGCTCATTGCCATAATCCTGATCGCCTTATTAGGCGTTGTTTCCGCTACCTTTCAACAGATGTCGGTTAGACTAACGAGACGATGCTGATTCACACTGGTCTGAGACACATGATTATGTGTCAGGCAGATATTTTTTGCCTCCGCTCGGATCGCAGCCTCTCAATTAAAATATCAAGTGGTAGATATACGCTACTGGTTCTGAGGGATCCCTGGCCAACCCTCTAAAGCAATTAAAGGCCGCGGCTGACGCCGCCGCCGCCACCAACATTTACCTGTGCTCCACCGCGTGCAGAGTGTTGGCTTTGTCAGCCAAGATGTAGCAGAGTAGAAGGCTGAGAGCTCAGCGTCGGCCAGCCCCGCTAGATGCATGATTTGACCGTGTTCACGCTCTGAACGGTGCCTGTTCACAGTTTGGTAACACGGAACTCAAAAAACATCTTGGAGCAGCAATTTGCGCACTATTGGGAGATCTGACCCCATCGCACCATATAGCACCAGTTTTCTAGTTTCACGCACGTAGTGCATGCTCTGGGTAAGCCACTGGCCTCTGACACGCTTAGGAGCACTGGAAAGACGAGTCCTTTCAATTATGACCTCTGTCACGGTTGCTCGTCGCATTCACCGCTCATACGGAGTGAACATTTAAGCACACCAAAGAAGACAGACACTGAATGCAATTGAAGGTGTTATTCAGATGATCAAGAAACCCCACACCATACTGACTTTGAGAAAAGTGATAACACGAAGTTCAATTCTACCAACCATATCCATAATGGGAGTTAGGAGGATGGGATTCCATAACCAGGGGCAATTCATGCGTAAAATAGTTGCGTCCAGGCACGTTAGTTCAGTGTACCGTGGGGAGCATCTGCCAAATAAAATTAACGAAGCTCATGAATACAGCACGTTTTAACACAGATAAACACGGAAGCAACTGCTTTGATGATATGATCAATGCTGACTCAAACCAGGGGGTCGAGCCAACTCCAGTAGATTCCCCATCTTTTCAGTCTACATCCTAGTTTGATTTTAACGCAACACGCCATTAGTTAGTATGCTCCTCATATGCAGTATCTACGTGGGAAAAGCTGTAAAGCAGCATTAAAATGCTCGTTGGAAATCCAAGACCTCATATCACTCAATACCTGAGTAGAATTTACGCTAACTGAACGTTAATTTTGGTTTTGTTTGCAGGCATATTCACATCAATTCTAATCACATTACACGCGGCAGCTCACAGACTACCTCAATCATTCGGATCGGTCACTAAGCGCAATATAATAGTCAAACCTGTCCATTCTTCGTATTTAGTGTTGACATAACGACAGAGTACGATCATTTAACGATCTCTCACACTGGAAGCTTGACTTACGAAAATGCGTCCTGCTGATTTATAAGCGGCTCTCAGTTTTCACAAATTCCATCCGGAGTAGCAGCACATGCCGAATGGTTAATAGTGAATTGCCATTTAGCAAGCGCAAGTAGGAATTTTAATATTCACCAGTCAGCAAAAAACGCGGGAGCGCGGTGCTGACAGAGAGTGTGTAGTGCACCTGGAATCATTCTGTGTACATTAAGAAGCAGAAACCGATGCCAAAACCAAACAATTCCGATTTCGAAAGCCCTTGTCAGTGCGCAATTCGAGTTTTAGTTAAGGTGATAATTGCTCAATAGTGTTTTCTAGACAGCAATAGGAACTTGTTCACGTGTAGGAAAACCAAACGTGCGCAGTGTGCATCTTTAGACGACTGATGTAACTAACGTGATGCACTGAAGTCACTGTGCGTACAGGCAAAATGTCTTGGATCCTTCTTCATGTCGTCTTGCGGTAAACATGAAAGTCTAACCGCCGGTTATCAATACATTGGTTACTTGATTCTGCAGGAATGTTTGCCGGTTCAACTGAAATGTGCAGCACTGCACGACAAATTCTACTTTATAGAGATTTACTTCGAACACCATGTGAAGGTCAAGAAGGCGAGAGAAAGTGACCAGTTGAGTTCGGCAGCAATGTAAATGTGCATGTGCGTCGATTTGCAGCTCCAAAGGAGTGTTAAACTGCATGTGCACGCGTCTGCCACCGAACCTCATGTCCGATGAGGCGGTGTTACACCCGAAAACTACGAGTCGTCCGAAATGTGCATTATTTCGCATTTGGATGTCATGCTGCATGTCCCAGTGCATACAATCCAGCTTTGAATTTGCTAGCCCCGAGGGCTTAAGAGCAAACAAAACATCCCGATTGTGGATTTAACATACAACACTTGTTAAAATTCGAGAAGCGTTTGCTTCATTTTTACTGAGACGCATGCGTGCACTATAGGTGGGTGTGTGAAATCAGCCACTACGACTTACAAGTCCAGTCGATAATAAACGTTTGACTGTACTGCAGTGCGGGATCCAGTGAGCAGGAGACAAACGTTAATCGTTCATCGGCCTTTCTCTTGACTGTCACTCGAATTTTGAAGACTGAACGTTCTATCCCTTGGCGTTCTGAAAAAGGGCATAGAAAACGAAGATACCACATCAGAAAACCATTTTTAATAGCACAGCAGAGCGAACGCAAATAAATGTACTGCAGTGCAATTCGTCGCTGTTAGGTCTTTAAGTAATCACCGAAAGGAGGGACTGGTAATACATTAAACTGGCCCCCTTCCCCTTTCTGGTAGTGCAACTGCAGCAGTCCGCTCCTCTGTTACTTTGTCACGCTTCCTCCCTGTCCGCTTCACACTCCCTGTCTTTCTGATACTGGGACACGCGAGTGCTCGGAGCCAATCAGCGCTGCCCCTCCTCTGATTGGCTGGCAGACACTGAGATAACGAAAGGCGCACACACGCGCTGGTGTCTGAGCACCTGAACGGCGGACACAGACACAACTTGCCTGGGCAGCGTGCTCGCGGTGACTGCTTGCGGGGGTTTTGCGTTCGCATTTCCTCCGCAGTAAAGGCTGTCCAGCACAATCTTCTGATTTTGGAACCTTTGTCTTATCAACTATATTATCTCGAAACAACACCCTGAAGTGATCATATTAGCGCAAAGATGTAAGAGGATTTGTTACCAGCGGGCCGGTACTCACTGTACCCCGCCCTATGTAACTGTATTGGCCTGATGAGAATTTACGGAAAGGAACGTTCACTCGCCACTGTCTCTTCTGAAATTAGTGATGGGGATTTTCACAACTTTGAAATTTAAACACTCATCTTGACATATATGAAAAAAAGATATTCCTAGGTTCCTGATTTGTGTCGTTGCTTTTTAAATGCTGGCACTCCTGAGCATGCTCCCTTTAACTCGGCATTATGCTTGAGAGCATTTACGGCAGCACAGAAAGAATTTGAAATAAAAGATCTTATGAGACACATCTTACGGCATCTTTCAGCTGTTATTGGAGGCACAAAAAATTGGTCGTTGTCACGGAAGCAGTATAACTACAACAAAACAGGGTGTTAGGTGGATTCGGGAAAAAACAAGCGTTTGGTCGGTTTGTGAGTACTTACCCTCAATTCACGGCATCTTGTAAGTGTAATGTTCCAAATGACGTGTACCCGATTTTCAGTTGGACAAATATCCAGGCTTGACGAGTCCGTTAAGTTAAAGGCGGCTTTTAAGAAAACATGTCACCCAGATAACTCAGTCATGGTAAAAAGGCAGTTGACGGAACAATGTAAATACGTTCAACGGAGGATAAGAGAGGTTAGGATTGCAAGTAAATAGAATTTTTTCTGAAAGCGCATTCGAAAGATATGCTGAAAGACTAAATTGAAAAGTATTCAGTGTTTGTCTGCTAAACACTTGATAGGAGGAATGCTAGTGAATGTGGACGTTGTGCGAAGAAAGATAGCTGGGAGGGTTAACGCTTTTCTGTTACAATGAATGTTTTAGTTGGGCTAGACTACAGCTTGTGATTATTTATGTCTTTTCTGATAAGTTAGATAAAGGCAAACGATTTCCATTCGTACCTCCTTGTGGTGTAAATATCGGCGTATTGATGCGATGAATAGTAATTGGAATAGTATCGCGTAGGTTCATGTAGTTTACATTGTCAGAATTCTCAAATAGGAATCTTGTAGTGTTCAGTCCATCGCCTGAAAAAAACGACATTCTTGAATTGGAGCATGGAAGAATTTCGAAATGTGAATGCCAGTAATTCATGTTGTTCGCTTACTTTATGTAGAACTAGCTTCCTATGCATATTCTCACTTACGTGTAGAGCCTCTGCAGCCGAAATATCCCATACTGGTGGCACACAAGTCAGTTCCTGAGGCAAGTTTCAAGAATGGGTTCTCGTTCAGGAAGCCGGTCTAAACAGACGAAGACATACTTGAGGAAGAGGGAGAGAGAGTGGATTTTCCTCCCACGAAATGCATAGTTCAGCATGACTTTTGCCATCAGTAGGTGTAAGTGTCTGCTAACTAATACGACTTTACTGTGTACACTTCACTGACTGCAAAGACAATCGATAGGTTAAAGCAAACCGGGATTCTATTCGTCAAGTCATTAAAGCAACTAGTCGCTGTCGCAACTATCCTACTGTTGATTTTTACCGGCGACGAGACTGAGAGATATTGTCCTGTTAATGTGCGAAGGCGTAGGCCACCCATATTAGTATTTATGCGGCCCAATCATTTGTTACTAACATTATTCCAATGCTACCGAGCTTGCACATTTATATGGTGGTATAACTGACAATTAGGGTTCTCACTAAAAGTGAGATAATTTGGTTGTTTTGTAGCCCATGCGGATGCACCAATCTGAGTTGTCATGAGCAGAATAGGCACAATCACATTGTAGAAACTAGCACAAATATTGAAGAATTGGAGAGAATATACGTACTCGAAAACCGCGATTAATTATGGTCGTAAACGAAAGCCTTCCAGAGATGCTGGTGTGCAGAAGTCGATAATTCACATAACAAATTGGGCCATAGCTAAAATGGAGACTGACAGATTAGAATTGACATAAGCAAATGGCATATGGCATATGGCCAAAGTCATATCAAAGCTATGCTCTGATCAAACCAAACAATGCCAATCTTAACGAGTGAAATTTGATGGTCTGAAAATGTTGTGCAGGCTGACTGTAGCAAGCTTGTGGTGAAAACCAGAGTTAAACTTCACGAATGCCTTACCTTTCTACTATCAATGCCAACTGGACGAATATGAAACACAAGCTGAAGATTCGGGGAGAACGCAGTAGCATGGTTGAAGGTGGATCACAAGCGCCAAGCATGAACAGCCGTTACGTATTTATACTTTCGTTTCGGGCGCGCGACCAATAGACGAATTTGGTTCATATAGTGGGCAGCAAAACTAGGCCAGCACGGCCGCATTTCCAAATGCCAAAAACAACTCCTACTTAAGCAGCTCTCGGTAGAGACAGAACAAAGAGCATTTGTAAAATAACGGCAAGAAAGGCACGAGTATTTTTCATCCATAATGCAGCATGAATTTCTACTTCACTCAGGAATGACAGTGGGTCTCTCGGTAGAGACAGACCAACGAGAAAAGTCGTGTACATACTGAAATTAGACGAATCGCCCGCTATACGACCAGCTCTTTCACCATTTGGTCGACAGAGGCGACAGCTAAAGTCTAATGATTTTATAAAATTTTTTGTGCCCCCTAACCCACCTGCCAGGGATTTGCTTCATCATCGCGTTCCTCCGCTCTTACCCTTCTCATACTGCCAATACACCAGGTCGATGAGAGTTCGGGAATGAATGTGAGGCTATGGATAACACTGTGGGAAAATGTCAATTGTACGGGGGATTTCCGTTTGCATTTACGTCTACAAAACAAGCAGTAATAGGCGCTCTATGCAACAAGTAGCCTCAGCATACCCTAAAAGCAGAAGCAATATATAGGCGTTGAGATTTGCTTCGTATTTTCTCTGTTGTTGCTAAAATAATTCCCGGTGATTGGATTCGCCAATTTCAATTCAACCTTCCCTATGCTTCTTCTCAGAGGACAAGGAGGGACATTTGGAATGTAATCTCGAGAACGCCATGATGTTGACGAGGACATGGCAAATACTGGGGGGTCACGAGTATGAGCCAAAATCCCTGAAGGGGCTTCCTGCCGGGCGGAAATATTAACTCACTCACCTGGATTTACATCTAGCATATTTTTCGGCAGTGGTCTGGGTAGGTGCTGATTTCTGCAAGAAAATGCCAAATAACTTTTAGGCAGAACCCTGGTGCGGCCACTAACCTGAGGGTGTTTGTAGGTAACACGTGCGAATACCTGATGTGTAATGCGTTCGACCCTTCTTTGGCCACTGATACCAGTTCTTTGCGTCTGTATCCACTAGTGGCTAGGTGTTTTGGATTCACAATTTCAACAGTGCGTTTGTAAATGGCGAACAAGTTCTTGAATCTATACCTTTCCAACAGACTCTCTAAAAAGTTCAGCCATGGAGTCCAGACAATATACCGGTGAAATTCTTAAGAGAATTGACCAGCGAACCCTCAAAAACACCAACGTATATCTACCACTTGATATTTAATTTGGGAGGCTACGATCCGAGCGGAAGGCCGAGAATATCTGCTCGGCACATAATGGTGTTGCTCAGACCAGTGTGAATTAGTATCGTCTCCTTAGTCTAATCGGCATCTGTTGTAAAATAGCGATAACCATGCTTAAGATGACAATCAGGATTATGGTTATGGCCCAATATTCACGATGATTTAAATTTGCAAGAAAGGGCTTTGGAGGATTATTTAAAATTTTAGGACAACATCTGCTTTTAGTTGTAAATTAGGCATACGTTTTGGTTCGGTGTTACAGTGCGTTATGGGCTTATGCCTAGAATTCTACCGCACTTTATGTACATTGCTAGGTATAGATTTTGAGTTTTGGCGTCTAATGTAATATTGACGCGCGAAATGTTGTTACAGCTAGACAAGTGGTTATCATAAATCTGTAGTAGTAGTAGTAGCAGTAGTAGTAGTAGAAGTAGTAGTAGTAGTAGTAGTAGTAGTAGTAGTAGTAGTAGCAATAAGGGCAGTAGTAGTAATAATGACAGTAGTAATAATTGCCGTCGTAGTAATAGTGATGGTAGTAGTAGTAGTAGTAATGGTAGAACTATTAACTGTATTAGTGGCAATGGTAACGGTAGTAGTAGTAATTGTAACAGCAACAGCGGTATTAGTAGTAGTAGTAGTAGTAGTAGTAGTAGTAGTAGTAGTAGTAGTAGTAGTAGACATTAGACTAGGGTTAATTTTTTGATCATGCAATAGCATACAATCTATATACATCATGACAAGGATTAGATTTTGAGTAAGTTTGAGAGTTCTGGGCATGTTTGCCTTAAATAGGCATTTTTGGCTCAGAACAGATGCAAGCTTACTTTTCGTACGGTTTTTTTTCTGCATACAAGTAATCTATAAATGGAGCAGGCGAAAAGCAATGATTTCAGCAAAATACCAGTATAGATTTAGCGACTCTGCATGAGATTCGTAATCGCAGAACGCAGTCTAAATGTGGGTAGACATAGCGATAATGTCGACAATATAGTCAGAAAGGAATGGACTTACCTTTGCGGTAGAATAATATCAACAGCTATAGCAATGCTAAAAGACGGCCTTCTGGAGGCATTTTATTCTAAATGTCTAAATAAACACATAATACAGAATCTTTCATTATAGACAATCGATTAAAAACACTGAACATCATTACGTATTCCGCCATAATTGATTGCCAATAAGACACTCAATGTACTCCAAAAGAAAATAAAAGTTCTATACACAAAATGGTATGTTTGTGATAACGTCCATCAGTTTAATTTAAAATTATTGAAGAAGGAGACACGATCGCTGGGAGAAGAGCTTTATTAGCCTGACGTTCGCGGTTCCTGCTCGAACTCATCATCAGAGACAACAGCAGATACGGGTGATTCATTCACCAGCGGCTGCAGTATTTATAGGATGCAGTCGCCATGCTACCGCATTCCTATGAACCTTCACGGCTCCCCCCTTTCATCCGGGATCGTTGCATGTGGTGTGTTAATTGCTTGATGGCCGACGTTCGCGTCGTTAATTGCTACAATTTCATCACGTGCGTTGGATGTTGGTGTGATAATTGCTCGACCACCTGACACATCGATCCTGGTGTTGGGAGAAGTGTTCACCTGTGCGCTCCCCGCGTGGTCAATCACACTGACTAGGCGAAGTCTCAGCATAGGGTATGGAAGGGGAAGTTAATTGCACTCGTTGATGGACTGGGGGCCAGCAAACCATGATTCAAGTAGCTCCCGGCTCACTCAGTTGTCACCTCTTGCGAGAATTTTGGCCTCGTCCAATTTGAATGTGTGGCCGGATCTCGTCGAATGAGCCGCAACTTGGGAGCTGGCGTCATTTCTCCGTACCGTTGCAGCGTGTTCGGCCATTCTCGTTGGGAGCTGTCTTCCGGTTTCTCCGACGTCGTTGCTTTGTCCGCAACTGCACCAGATCCGATAAACGACTCCAGAGGTTTCTGGTCGTGGCAGTGGGTCTTTCGGTTTCATTACCAGACGATCGTGTCTCCTTCTTCAAGACTACTTCCTGGGATTCGTCTCTTCGCTTCTATTAGATTTATTAGTCACTGCCCCGCCTGACAAAATGTATCCATATAAAACCCTGTAGTCCGATGATATCCATATCGAAAAAATCTAGCGCAATCCTGCTAGGTTTAGTTAAATTGCATCTCAATCAATTTATCTGCACTAAGGATACTACGGAGCCCCCGGTAAGCGTCTTGGAGTCTATATTCAGAATGCAGGCCGTTGGCTGTAAAGTCTACCGGCAGTTACGTGTATTCCTTCATTTTCTCATTGTCTCACAGCCATTTTAGTTCCATGTAATTTGGTATTTGTCAACAAATAAATTGACCTGATGCATGGGTGTGGCTTTTAGTGATTGGCAATCACTCGTAACTTTCATCAGTTGAGTAAACTACTGTAATAGAAACCATGTTTAAGAAGGCAATAACGAAGTTCCTGGAGGAGGGCTCCTTTTCCTCAGGGTTCCAGCATGGGTTCAGGCAAAAGCATTCTTGCCTTTCGGGTTTGTCACTCACGGGTCCGAAATTGTTCTATATTGCCCAGACCAGGTTTCCTTTCGCAAGACGTTTCTTCAAACGTTGCTCTCAGCTTTTCTGCTTAGAAGGACGTCAAAGAAAGCCAGAAATAAGCTTCCGGCATGCATGACATAGAGAGATAGAGGGCAAATCGCCTGTGTTGGTCCCTTGAAGTTAACTACTACTCCTGTTTTTATCAGTGCTCAGTCCCTCTGCTATAACCCCTTCCAGTCTATATAAGCTAACTTGTTAACAACCCGGACTGCATCGACGTCATGTTTACCGAGGATGTCAAACTATGTAGAGACATCAGAAATGACGAGGATAGGAACTTACTTCATCAGCGTCCTAATCGAATAAGCAGCTAGTCTGCCCCTTGTGCCCTAATTTTCAACATTCGTAAGTCTGTGGATCCCAAGGACTCCGTATCAGAAGAACCAACGGACAAGAAGATTCTTTACGATACCTCCTTGATGGACAAACGTTTTTGCTGTGCTGGAGCACAGAAGGACATAGAAATTCTAATGACCTACTAGTTTTAACAATCGTCACGTAGTTTAAAAAAGCTAACAGTGCGAAAGGGAGTCTATTCACAATGCGATGGAAATTTGGGCAAACTGTTATCGGTCTGATCGGTAAAACCAATGCATCGTTTGTTCTTTCTCATCTGACAGAGGTCAAAAATGAAAGGATTCGTCCTTTCAGTGCTCCCAAGCGTGTCAGAGTCCAGTGGTTAACCCAGAGCATGCACGGTGTGTGTGAGGATAAAACACTTATGCAGTATGATGCGATGGCGTCAGATCTCCCAGTAGTGCGCAAATTTCTGCTCCAAGGTGTTTTCTGAGTTCAGTGTTACCAAACTGTGAGCAGACACCGTTCGGAGCGTGAACACGGTCACATTAGGCAGCTAGCGGGACTGACCCCAAGATGATATCTCGACGCTGTGCTCACAGGCCTCCACTTTACTACACCTTGGCTGACAGCGTGCACACTCTGTACGCGATGGGACACATGATAATTGTGGCGGCGGCGTCAGTAGTCCTGGTCCATTGCTCCTGCCTCGTCTATCAGGCGGTTGAGCGCAGTGGACCGAAGATTACCCACAGACCAGACGTTACGGCCCTGTGCTTTGAACGCGTTTAGGCCTCTCGCACTGGATGCATACTTACGATCTAGAATGATCAGGTCAGACAGTCGAGTAGGGGTTTTGGGCTCCATTTTGTGGGGTTGTTTGTTGCAGTCCTAGACGTGGATTTGGGACGAAGTGCAATTGTAGGTTTCTGAACACGGTTTGGCATAGGGCAATATATGGATTAAGGGTCAGGTTGAATATTGGCAATAGCCTTGGCGTTTGGTTTTAGTTGGGGATTTCGGTTTTACGCTAGGATTGGGATTGGTGATGAGATTTGTACAATGCAGTGTGTTCGGTTTGGATTATGTTTGTGCTTACGATAGGGATAGGATTATGTCTCGTAGTAGGTTCCTAATTAGTTCAATGTTCAATTTTTACCGTAGGACGGCATGATGAAGGTTCCAAGATATTTTGCCTGTACGTCAAATTGGCTTCAAAGCATATAGTTAGTTACATCAGTCGTTTAAAGATGCACACTGCGCCGTTTAAATTTCCTATACGTGAACTAATTTCCATTACTGTCTAGCCGACGCTGTTGAGCATTTATCGCTTCAAATAAAACCCGAATAGCGCACTTACAGGGTTTTCAAATTCGTAATTGATTGGGTTCTTTTTCTTAGTGTACACAGAATTATTCCAAAGACAGTACGCACTCTTTGTCTGTACTGCGAACTCGCGTTATTTTCTTGACCAGTAAATACCGCAAATTCCTATTTGTGTTTGCTTAACGGCAATTCAGCATTGACCATTCGGTACGTGCCGATAGCCCAGACGGACTATGTGAAAACTGAGTGAGGCATAGAAATCAGCAGGACGCAATTTCATAATTCATGACGCATGCATCCACTGTGAGGGATATTCGAATGATCGTGCTCTGCCGTTATGTTAACACGAAGGAAGAAGACTAGGCAGAGTTGACATTTATATTGTGGTTAGCAACCGATCTGAATAATTGAGGTTATCTTCGTGCTGCCGCATGTAATGTGATTTGGATTGATGTGAATGTTCTTGCAAGTAAAACCAAACCTAACGCACTTACGGCGTAGATTCTACTCGGTTATTGAGTACGATGAGGTCTTTGAATTCCAACGCGCATTTCAGTTCTGTTTTACAACTTTTCCCACGTCGATACTGCATATAAGGAGCAGACCGAATAACCTGTCCACAGGGTTATGAAGTGTTGCGTTAAAATTAAACTAGGGCGCAGACTAGAAAGATGGGGAATCTACTGGAGCTAGTTCGACCCGCTTGTGTGAATCAGCACAATTGGCGTCGTAGATCGTCAGCAATGATTAGCATCATCTGCTCATGCTAATCAAAGCAGTTTTTGGTGTTTATCTGTGTTAAAACGTGCTATATTCATGAGCTTCACTCCTTTTTTGGCAGATGCTCCCCACGGTACACTGAACTAACGTGTCTGGACGCAACTATTTTACGCATGAATTGCCCCTGGTTATGGAATCCCATCCTCCGTCCGTGATCAGCGCCATATGCGTAAGCTAGTCAAAGCAGTTGTTTTCGTGTTCATCTGTGTTAAAACGTGCTGTGTTCATGAGCTTCATTCATTTTACTTGGCAGATGCTCCTTACGGGAAAGACGACTAACGTGTCTGGAGGGAAATATTTTACGCATGAATTGCCACTGGTTATGGAATCCCATCCTCCTAACTCCCATTATGGCTATGGCTTGGTAGAATTGAACTTCGTGTCATCCCTTTTTTCAAAGTCAGTATGGTGTAGGGTTTTTTGAACGTCTAAATACAACCTTCAATTCCTTTCTAAGTCAGTCTCCTTTGGCGTGCTTAAATTCCCACTCTGTATGCGTGGTGAATGTGGACGACCAACCGTGACAGAGGTCATAATAGAAAGGACTCGTCTTTTCAGGTGGTTGAGCGCAGTAGACCGAAGATTACCCACATACCAGACGCCACGGCCATGTGCTTTGAGCATGTTCAGGCCTCTGGCACTGGATGCGTACTTACGATCAAGAATGATCAGGTCAGACAGTCGGGTAGGGGTTTTGGGCAACAGTTTGTGGAGTTGCAGGTTGCAGTCCTAGGAATTTCGTTAGAGTTAGGTTTGTGACTACGCTAATGCTGTCCTACGTGTAATTACACTAGTGCTGTAGGCTAATATTCATTTGTTGATTTCTTTGAATATTCAGTGTAAGTAATAACGTGTAAGGTTAAATTTGTGTGTCAGGCTGAGCGTTTGGTGTATGTTTACGCTAAGACCTTGTCGTAAGTTTCATTTTTAGAGTCAGTGGCTTAACCGACGGAAGAGCACTGTGTGTAATGTAAGCTGACGTTCGTCAAGATTGCTCATCCAGCCGCCACACAGGTTGGTGCTTGTTTCGAAGACCTTACTTCCAATTTCAGCATTCGATTACGCCACTGATTAATAAGATCTAAGTGTAAAATCATGGTCGATGATGATATGTGCTTTCCTCATTTAGTAGGCCAGTTCTGTGAGGACAATGGTTTTACGAATGCAGTGAAACAACTTTAACTGAAAGGGAGTAGAGTTCGCCCGTGTTGAGGTAGAGTACTGACTCGCAGGCATACGCATATTGTTGAAAGTATGATACTGTGGTGTGAGTTGTGGAATAAGACTGAGAGTATTTCAAGTGGGCGTTTGACCCTCACTGTTGTGGTTAGGATCTCATTTGATCCCATTCGGTCCACCTGCCAGCTTGCTACTGGCGACAACGAACGCTGTGCCATAGGACACATACCACATACAATACATGGGCGGCTCGCTAAGAGTGCAACAGGCCAGACGCAGACAGCTGTTTCACGGTCGTTAACGATCATCAGTACGTCGTAGGCCTTATGAAGTGAGGTATATAAGCATGTCAAGTGGGCGTTTGAGCCTCACTTGACAGTGCGAGTTGTGGAATAAGACTGAGAGTATTCTAGACTGACTTCCTTTTGAAAACAGCTCGTCTTACTTTCTGGAAATAAATCGCGTATACAGTGACGTTGAGAATGTCGACTGACAGAAGTGCCCTTGTGAACCAATCACAGCCATCATTTAACTTAGTGACTGCAGAAATACTGACATCCAGTGCTCATATGCCGTGTTGTCGGCCTCTCAGTATATGGTTGTAGATTAAGCGCTTATTGCTCATTGACAAATATATCATGGTGGAGGGATCCGACGGGGGACTGTAAGCAATCGTAGGAAAGCATGCCATGTTGTATGCCAGGTTTTCAAAAAGGGAATGGCGGAGGGGTAAACACCTGGACGCACAATATACGCAAATTAAAGTATGCGTACGCGTATAATAAATAGGAATCAAGAAGTAGTCGATGCTGCTGAAATGTCTACATTGGATCATTAGTCTGCAGCCTCCTTACCCCAACTCTAGTTTTCAAACTTTGCCATAAACCAAGCACATAAATCTGACCCGAAAATTCCACCCCTAATCCTTTTCTCTAACTGATTATGGATCCTACAAAAAAGACCAATTGCACATCTGCAAACCTAGAAAATTGAGCAAATACCAAGAAGTCTACTGTTGATCTCCTACTAAAATCCTGTATATTGAGGATGTAATAAGACGATGACAAACCCGGAAAGTTCATATTTTACCCAATTGTGTTAAAATCGGCGCCTCGGTGGGATTCGAACCCACACCGTACGGACAGCGTAAAAGGGCTCTTCACAGTAGAAAATCTGTCAAGGTGGTAGGAAACAACCGTGTTGGGTCCCAGCCTGCTTATAATTCAGGCGACTAGGGGATATAAAAGTCCGCTGGGAACATCAAAGCGCGGGGAAATGCGATCATGATAATTCTTTGCTGAACGACCAAACTAATAGCAAAGGTCAAAAACGGGGGAAGACGCCGCGTGAGTTAAGGGTAGTGTATGAAACCCCCTATGGGTATATGGCCAAAAGCCTGCCTAAATATTTTACCTATTTAGCCATGCCTGGCAGTACGTCACGAGAGGGGTTATGTAGGAAGCGAATTTCGACCTTCTCTAGCACATTCAAAATTAACGCTGCCGGGTCTCGGTTCAAGGTCAGGGTATGGGCAATGGAAATGACTCGAGTCGGTTGGGATATTCTTGAATTAGTGTTACCAGGCTTTGGTCTATTTTTGGATTAGGAATTGAGTAAGGAATTTAGGACTTGACTTAAGGCTGCGATTGCGTCCGGGTTTCCCATCAATGCTTACTGGTTAGACATTTCTCATTAGAGGCATGCCACGGTATGCGTTAGGTTTGTAGCTAAGTATGGTCTCCCCAGGAGATTGTGTAAGATATCCTTGCATGTCGTGATAGGCAACATATCGTTTTGAGCTGAAATAAGGAGAAGACGTTAAAATCTGCGAAAATCATCGTTTGCGATGGGATATGGAGGAGCAGGATATATTCTTTACGAGGGTCGGATGAGAGTCTGGGTATGTTAATTGGGGGAAGCAATAGGGTGGGATTGACAACGTAGATGAGTCCTCGAATGCCCTGAGGCCAAAGAGGGAAATATTAACGGAAAAGTTTATTTGGCGGCAACCTATGTGCCGAAAGTTCCTTTTTCAAAGTCATAAAGAAAGCTGTTCAGTGGATAATGAGGAAAATGAAAAGTCAGTGAAGTCAGACTTAAGATAAAGGCGCAGTCTTCTCTTCAGTGCATATAGGCTATCTGAAAATTTAAGATCAAATGCCCGGTTATTCTAAGGAAATGTATATCTGAAAATAAAAAAAAGAGACAGTTAAAAAGCTAAGTAGACGGGAGACGTTATAATTAGGAAGGAATTATAAGGGTTTGGCAAGCGAGGAACGGGCGTATGGGATGGAATGCGAGGAAGACTTGGAATATTATTAATATGGAAATGGAGGCCGAAGCCAGCTTCCATTCTACAGATCCATAAACATTTTAGGGTAGTTAGTTGGCATCTATTTGAGTAGGAAATATTTGTCTGTGTCGTAGTCAAGAGTTTCTGGTAAAATGCCCTTGAGCATTTTCAACTATAGGAGGACTAGCTTCGGTCAGTAAACCAAAGAATGAGCGACAATATTGAAGATTGCGAAGGACAAATATTCGATGAAGTCTTGGCTTAATTTTAGTTAGGTAGAAATTATAAGAAAATATCCAAAAATCTAGCAGCTTTAGCCGTAATACTATCAGTGTGCGACGAGAGATGTAGATCAGAAGTGCTAATTAAAGCTAATTCCTTTATGGTGAATCATGCAGTCGTAGTGTGTTCTGAAAAATCACTGGTTGGGGTAGCCTCTCGGGTTCAAAACACACGTGTCGACATTTAGAAGGAGGGAACTGCGTCGATCTTGTTAAGTTTAACACATTAATCGCAAGCAAGTCGGCTTAGATTTGTTAAAACCAATGTTTGGTTGTAGATTTACAGAAAGACTTTATGCATTTGAAATCAGTAGTATAAACAAGGGCTTGGAAATATTTAAATGCCGACGAAATATCCAAAATGTCAAGCAAAAACGAACGAGAACCTAGCATGATACCTTGGAGGACACCGATTGTAATGGGGTTCATAGATATTTCGGCAAATGTTGAATGATTCACATTGACCCAACTGTGAAAAATTCGGCGTATCTGTGGTATTCGAACCCACGCAGTAAGGGGAAGGCTTTAGTATACACAACGTTCTAACAACTTGAACTACGAGGCCCCGCCGGACGACAAGAATTTGATAGCATTTGGGTCAGGATATCCGTCAATCTACTGCAACGTCTGGAATCCACCAAATCTGATACGGTATGCTGACTGCCCAAGCAGGATTTCCTAAGTAATTCATCTGGAATCCACCAGATGACTAACAGGCTCAACTAATTCATAGATGTTTTGGCAGATTTTTGAATAATGCATACTGACCCAGTTGTGGAAAACTCGGCGCCTCGGTGGTATTCGAACCCACGCAGTAAGGGGAAGGCATTAGTGCAGCCAACGCTCAACAAAGATCTCAAACGCAAAACAAAATCGTAAACGAAATCATATCTGTTCACATGGACTAATTCCCATCCTGGGCAATGAATTAACATTTATGATAAAAATTAAATCACCTTAACCCTAACGACATCATTTAACAATCACAGAGTTAAAGACAAATACACATAAGTTCTCATATAAAATTAATTCTCATACTTAACAGAATTAAGCGCGAATTCAACTGTAATTCTGAAATTCAACCATACCACATAGCACTAGCAATTAATGTGAAAATAACCCTAAGCACTAACTACTTCATGAAGGCCTGATCGTACGCAGAGCCCTAATGTTAAGCCTAACTTCAAACCAAGCACATAAATTTAGCGTCTATATTGATACTAAGCCGTATTCAGCTGAACGTCACAGCATACGAATTCTGGATTTCAGTATTTCTGCAGACTCTGAGTTAACAAATGTCTGCGAGTTCTTCACAAAGCGCTGCTGCCATTAGACATCCGCAACGTCATTGTATGGGCGGTTTCTTTTCAAAAATTAACGCGCTGTTTGAAAAAGCAATTTGACTTAGGGCAACGGTAGGCTGTGTAACCCCACCTGGGTTAAGCGCTCACGGTTATGATTGAGATTTGCCGATAAGGTTAGATACAGGGTTGAATTTTTGGATTAGGTTTATGTGCTTGGCTTATGTTTAAGTTTATGGAAATAGGGTTGGAGCAATGATTAAGGTTTATCGGTGGTTTTGAATCTAAGGTTACATTTCTTGTTAGGGTTGATGTAAGCGTCAGGTTTTCAGTTAGGGTTGACCATATTTTTAAGTTGATGTTTGTTTAGCTCGCCCTGTCAGCCAGGTCTCTTACTTCCTTCATTCTCGCCTCTGAGTACTCATGCATCACATTGAGCTTCTTAGATTCGGCCTCAGCAACTTTTCTTTCGTTCAGTTACAGTAACTCCTTTCAACTTACCTAACTTTTGCTCTTTACATTACGTTTTCACTTCATGCTCGTTCGTCTTCCCACGGCAGCCTACACGAATCGTAATTTGCACATTCGACTTAGCATTCACTTGCCGTTAATCGAGCATACGACTACGCCTTCTCCATTGTTTATCTCTCCGGCTTCATTACATAAAGGAGCAATAACTCTGCACTCTACTCTATGACCTACATCGTTTTTTATCTGCTATTCTTCTCGTTTAGGGCTAGAAACTACAACTCCACAAACTGTAGCCCGAAACCCCTACCCGACTGTCTGACCTGAGCATTTTTAATAGCAAATACGCATCTAGTGCGAAACGTATAAACACGACTAAATAACAGGGTCGTTGTATGTGGTCTGTAAGCGATCTTCGGTCCACTGCGCTCAACCGCCTGATAGACGAGGCAGGAGGACTAAACCAGGACTACTGACACCGCCGCCGCCACCGCCGCCGTCGCCATAATTTGTCTATGCTCCACCGCGTGCAGTGTGCACGCTTTCAGCCAAGATGTAGTAGAATGGAGGCCTGTGAGCACAGCGTCGGGAGACCATCTTCGGGCCAGCCCGCTAACTGCATGACTTGACCGCGATCACGCCATGTACGGTGTCTGCTCACAGTTTGGTAACACTGAACTCAGAAAACCCCTTGGAGCAGTAGTTTGCACACTACTGGGAGATCTGACGCCATCGCGCTATACCGCACCAGGGTTTTAGCCTTACGCACATCGTGCATGCTCTGGGCTAAGCACTGGCAGATGACACACTTAGGAGCACTGCAAAGTCGAGCCCTTTCAATTATGACCTCTGTCACGGTTGGTCGTCCACATTCACCACGCATACAGAGTGAGAATTTAAGCACGACAAAGGAGACAGACATAGAAATCAATTGAAGGATTTATTTAGATGTTCAAGAAACCCCACACCATACTGACTTTGAGAAAAGGGATGACACGAAGTTCAAATCTACCAACCATATCCAAAATGGGAGTTAGGAGGATGGGATTCCATAACCAGGGGCAATTCATGCGTAAAATAGTTGCGTCCAGACACGTTAGTTCAGTGTACCGTGGGGAGCATCTGCCAAATAAAATTAATGAAGCTCATGAATACAGCACATTTGAACACCGAAACAACTGCTTTGACTAGCATAAGCTGATGATGCTGATCACTGCTGACGATCTACGGCGCCATTTGTGCTGAATCACACAAGCGGGTCGACCTAGCTCCAGTAGATTCCCCATCTTTCTAGTCTGCGCCCTAGTTTGATTTTAACGCAACACTTCATACCCCTGTGCACAGGTTAGTTAGTCTGCTCGTCATATCCAGTGTCGACACGGGAAAAGCTGTAAAGCAGCACTGAAATGCGCGTTGGAAATCAAAGACCTCATCGTACTCAATACCTGCGCAGAATCTACGCCAGTAGTGCGTTGTTTTTGGTTTTACTTGCCAGCATATTCATATCAATCCAAATCACATTGCACGCGGCACCACACAGACTACCCCAATCATTCAGTTTGGTCGCTAACCACAATATAAAAGTCAGCTCTGCCTATTCTTCGTCCTTCGTGTTAACATAACGGCAGAGCACGATCATTTAAATCTTC
>CACRXP010000288.1:148174-159355 GCA_902702965.1 Spirometra erinaceieuropaei
CGCAGAACTCAGTCTAAATGTGGGTAGACATAGCGAGAATGTCAACAATATACTCAGAAAGGAATGAACTTGCGTTCGCTCAAGAGTAATATCAACAGAACTAACAATGCTGAAAGACGGATTGCAAGGGCAATTTATTTTAAATATCTAAATAAACACATAATGCAGAAACTGTCATTATCGACAATCGATTAAAAACAATGAAAATCATTACATATTCAACCATAATTCATGGCCAATCAGACACAAAACGTACTCAAGAACAAACTAAAGCTCCAAACTAATTTTACAAAAATTTGCTCTCCATACACAAAATGATATGTTTGCGATTACGTCCATCAGTTGAATTTAAATTTATTGAAGAAGGAGCCAGGATCGCCGGCACAAGAGCTTTATTAGCCTGACGTTTCGGGTTCCTGCTCGAACCCAGCATCAGAGACAACAGCAGATACGGGTGGTTGTTGCACCAGGGGCTGCAGTATTTATAGGATGCAGTCGCCATGCTACCGCATTCCTACGAACATTCACGGTTCCCCCCTTTCATCCAGGATCGTTGCACGTGGTGTGTTAATTGCTTGATGGCCGACGTTCGCGTCGTTAATTGCTGCAATTTCATGACGTGCGTTGGATGTCGATGTGATGATTGCTCAACCATCTGACACATCGATCCTGGTGTTGGGAGAAGTGTTCACCTGTGCGCTCACGGCGTGGCCAATTACTCCGCCAAGGCGAAGTCTCAGCACAGAGTATGGAAGGGGAAGTTCATTGCACTTTTTGATGGACTAGGGGCCAGTAAACCATGATTCAAGTAGCTCCCGGCTCACTCGGTTGTCACCTCTTGCGAGAATTTTGGCCTCGTCCAATTTGAATGTGTGGCCGGATCTCGTCGAATGAGCCTCAACTTGGGAGCTGGCGTCATTTCTCCGCAACGCTGGCGCGTGTTCAACCATTCTCTTTCGGAGCTGTCTTCCGGTTTCTCCGACGTAGTTGCTTTGTCCACATCTGCACCAGATCCGATAAACGACTCCAGACGTTTCTGGCCATGGCAGTGGGTCTTTTGGTTTCATTACCGGACGATCGTGTCTCCTTCTTCATGACTTCTTCCTGGGACTCGTCTCTTCGCTTCTATTATATTTATTAGTCACTGGCCCGCCTGACAAAGTGTATCCTTATAAAACCCTGTAGTCCGGTTATATCCCCATCGGCAAAATCTAGCAATATCCTGTTAACCTTATTTAAACTGCATCTCAATCAATTTAAATGCTCTAAGGATACAGCGTAGCTTCTGATAATCGTCTTTGTTTCTATATTCAGAATGCAGGCTGTTGTCTGTAAAGTCTACCGACAGTTACGTATATTCCTTCATTCTATAATTGTCTCACAGCCATTCTAATTCTCCGTAATTTGGTATACATAAACAGAGATATTGACCTGATGCATTGGTGTGGCTTGTAGTGACTAACATTCACTTGTAACTTTCATCATTAAGGTAAACTACTGTAAAAAAAACCATGTTTATGAAGGTAATAACGAAGCTCCTGGAGGAGGGCTCCTTTTCCTCAGGGTTCCAGCATGGGTTCAGGCAAAAGCCTTCTTGCCTTTCGAGTTTGTCACTCACGGGTCCGAAATTGTTGTATATTGCCCAGACCAGGTTTTCTTTCGAAAGACGTTTCTTCAAACGCTGCTCTCAGCTCTTCTGCTTAGAAGGACGTCAAAGAAAGCCAGAAATAAGCTTCTGGCATGTATGACAGAAGGAGATCGCAAATTGTATATGTTGGTATAGAGACTACTACTTTTGTTTTACGCAGTGTGTCTCAAGTGCTCAGTCTCTCGGCCATCAGCTCTTCCAGTCTATATCAGCTAATGTATTAACAACCTGGACTGCATCGTTGTCATGTTTACCGACGATGTCAAGCTATGTATAGTCATCAGAAATGACGAGGATAGGTACTCACTTCAGGAGCTTCCTTAACTATTTAGCAGCTAGTCTGCACATTGGGTCCTAAATTTTAATGCTTGTAAGTCCGTGGGGACCTAGGACTCCGTATCGGATGAACCAATGGACAAGAGGCTTCTCTACGATACCTACTTGATGGACTACCCACTTCAAATGCTGAAGAAAGGGCATAGAAGTTCTAACGACCTCGTTTCAACCATCCTCACGTAGTTTAGAGGTAGCTAAAAGTGCGCAAAGAAGTCTTTTCGTAATGAAACGACAATCTGTGCAAACAACTTTGAATCCGATCGAAAAAACGATGGGAAATTTGTTCCTTCTCACGTGGCATGTGTCGTCCTGGTCTGGCGTCAGTGGGTAAAGAAGGATTACAAAATTAAAGAACAAATACCAGCGAGTGTAACGAAGATGGCCAAGAATCTCGGCCATGTGTAGTACGAAGACCGACTTGCTAAACAATGCTTGTTTACTTTTAAATAATGCATAACGGATGTACAGGATCAAGGGAGATATAGATGGCAAAGTGTAAATGAAAGGGTTATATTTCGGTAGGGGAACGCCTGCGGGCCTAGCATCAGTAGGTCTTCGGCGAAAGGAGAAGACGCTGTCTACCGTCAGTGTAGACGGTGTTTAGAAAACCACCTCACGAGGCCCGTTCAGGCTGTTCATTGTCCTCTATCCATTGCCCATAAAATGTTTACCAGCGGAGTACTCAGCGAGAGTCTACAGACTGTCTGGTCCGTAAATGCGGACGAAAAACCGTGACAGAGGTCAGGATTGAAAGAAATCGTATTTTCAGTTCTCCTAAGTGTGGCAGCTGCCAATGCTATACACAGAGCATGCACAATGTGCGTGAAGGCTAAAACACTGGCCATTGTAAGGCGGAAAAACGGCCTTCTGGAAATATTTAATTTTAAATTTTTAAATAAAAACATAATACTGAATCTGTCATTACGTGTAATCGATTAAAAACATTGAGAACGATTACATTTTCAGCCATAATTCATGGCCAATCGGGCACTGAACAAAGTAAAGTCGAGAACAAAGCAAAGTTTCGAATTAATTTTACGACAAAAGTGCTCTCTATACATAAAATGGTGTGTTTGTGATAACGTCCATCAGCTTAATTTAGATTGATTAGTCACTGGCCCGCCTGTCAAAATGTATCCTCGTGAAACCCTGTAATCCGATGATGTCCGCATCGGCAAAGTCAAGCACAATCCTGTTAGGCTTAGCTAAACTGCATCTCGATCAATTTAAATGCGCTTAGGATACACCGCAGCTTCAGGTAAGCGTTTTGGGGTCTATACTCAGAATGCAGAATGTTGGCTGCAAATTCTACCGACGGTTACGTGGATTCTATCATTCTATCGCTGCCTCACAACCATTTCTGGTCGTTTCGAAATTTTCCGCATTATTTTGTCATTGGACTCTACTAAACAACGTAGCACTACCTTTAATATTTCTTGTATGTAGTTAACTTCTCGTAAGTTGGCATTTATAAACAAAGATATTAACCTGATGCATTGATGTGGTTTGGAGTGAATAGCATTCACCCGTAACTTTCATCAGATAGATGAACCACTGTAATGGAAACAATGTTTAAGAAGGCCATATCGAAGCACCTGGAGGAGGGCTCCTTTTTCTCAGGGTTCCAGCATGGGTACAGACAGAACCCTTCTTGCCTTTCGAGTTTGTTACTCACGGGCCCGAAATTGTTGTATCTTGCCCAGACCAGATTTCCTTTAGATAGACGCTTCTTTGAACGCTGCTCTCAGCTCTCCTGCTTAGAAGGACGTCAAAGAAGGACAGAGATAAGCTTCTGGAATGTATGAAAGAGGGAGATCACAAATCGTATGTGTTGGTCCCTTGAAGTTAACTACTAATCCTATTTTAAGCAGTTTGTCTCAAGTGCTCAGTCTCTCGGCCATCAGCCCTTCCAGTCTATATCAGCTAATTTGTAAACAACCTGGACTGCATCGACGTCAAGAATACCGACGATGTCAAACTATGTGGAGTCATCAGAAATGACGAGGATAGGTACTCACTTCAGGAGCTTCCTAAACTATTTAGCAACTAGTCTGCCCCTTGGGCACTAAATTTCAACGTTCGTAAGTCTGTGGGGCCCAGATCTCCGTATCAGAATAATTAACGGACGAGAGGATTCTTTACAATACCTCCTTGATGGACAAACTATTTTATGCGCTGAATGACAGAAAGACATAGAAATTCTAATGACCTACTCGATTTAACCAGCATCACATAGTTTAAAAAAGCCAACGGTGCGAAAAGCAGTCTATTCGCAATGCGATGGAAGTTTGGGCAAACTGCTATCGATTTGATCGGCAGAACCAATGCGACGTTTGTGCATTCTCACCGGAGTTAGGTCATAATTGAAAGGACTCGTCTTTTCAGTGCTCCTAAGCGTGTCAGCCTCCAGTGCTTAACCCAGAGCACGCACGATGTGCGTGAAGGCTAAAACACTGGTGCAGTATGATGCGATGGCGTCAGATATCCCAGTAGTGCGCGAATGACTGCCAGAAGGTGTTTGATGAGTTCAGTGTTACAAAACCGTGAGCAGACACCGTAAATGGCAGGAACACGGTCACATTATGCAGTTAGCGGGGCTGACCACAAGATGCTCTTGAAGAAGAAGACACGATCGTCCGGACAAGTGCTTTATTAGCCTGACGTTTCGGGTTCCTACTCGAATCCATCATCAGAGACAAAAAAGCAGAAACGGGTGGTTGTTGCACAAGGGGCTGCGGTATTTATAGGATGCAGTAGCCACGCTACCGCATACCTATGAACATTCACGGCTCCCCCCTTCATCCGGGATCGTCTCACTTGGTGTGATCATTGCTTGATGGTCGACATTCGAGTCGATAATTGCTGCAATTTCATCATTTGCGTTTGATGTTGGCGTGATGATTGCTCAACCATCTGACGCACCGACCCCGGTGTTGGGAAAAGTGTTCCCCCCTGACCTCTCCGCATGGCTTGTTACTCCGCCTAGGCGAAGTTTCAGCACGGAGTATGGAATGGGAAGATCGTTGCACTTGTTGATGGACTGGGAGCCAGGAAACCATGACCACAGTAGCTCCCGGCTCATGCTGTCATCACCTCTTGCGAGAATTTCGGCCTCGTCCAATTTGAATGTGTGGCCGGATCTCGTTGAATGAGCTGCAACTTGAGAGCTAGCGTCGTTTCACCGCACCGCTGCCGCGTGTTCGGCTATTCGCGTTTAGAGTTGTCTTCCGGTTTCTCCGGCGTAGTTGCTTTGTCCACAACTGCACCAGATCCGATAAACGACTCCAGACGTTTCTAGCCGTGGCAGTGAGTTTTTTTGGCTTTATTACCAGACATCTGATGGTTGCCTCCGGTCTGTGTGCAACTACAACCCCAAGTGATGCGAGAAGGCGGCCGAGAGCTTCCGAAACGTTCTTGACATACGGGAGTGCCCGCCAAGATTTGGTTTCCGTGCGGTTAGGCCTTTCGTCCCTTTTGCGTATGCACCGGTTGACGAAGTGGCGCGGGTAGCCATTGGTTTTGAAGACCCGTCGGAGGTATTGTATTTCGGCAATTTTGTCTTCCGGCTCATTGCAGTACGCTTCGACACGCCGATAGAGCGTCCTTACACAACTGCGTTTGTGACTGATTGTGTGGTTACTGTTGACGTTCAGTACTTGCATCGTATTTGTCGCTTTCCTGAACACTTTGGTTTTTAGTCCGCCGCAGTCTTTGCGGCATACGAGGACATCCAGGAAGGCCAGCTGGTTGTTCTCTTGCACCTTCATCGTAAATTGTATGTACGGGAAGACCGCATCCAGACGCTCCTTGAATGTCAGCAGTTGATTCCGGTCGATAACGACGAGGGTATCATCCACATACCGGGCCCAGAACTTCGGTTTGTGGTGTTGGAAGACCAGCGACTCTAACCGTTGCAGGACCGCCTCGGCGATGAATCCCAAAATCGGCGAACCCATTGGTGTGCCCTTCACCTGTTCGTATATTATCCCGTCGAAAGTGAAGTGTGTTCTGGTACAGGACTTCAGGAGATGAAAGTCTTGGGCGTGTCCAGGACGATTCTCCGTCTCATCGAATTTGCTTTGTAGTAGCAGCGCAATTGTCCCGATCGCCAGGTCCTGGGGAATAGAAGTAAAAAGGGATGTAACATCAAAAGATACCATGACCGTGGTGTCAGGAATTTGAGACGCCGGAACAACCACTTAGCCAGTCCGTACGTTGGAGTACCTTTGAGCAACACAATGAGGTCGGAGAGGAGCGCCGTCTTTGTGCAATTAAGGGAGGCCTATAAATACCGCAGCCCCTTCTGCAACAACCACCCGTTTCTGCTTTTTTTCTCTGATGATGGATTCGAGTAGGAATCCGAAACGTCAGGCTAATAAAGCTCTTGTCCCGGCGATCGTAGCTTCTTATTCAAGACTACTTCCTCTGACTCGTCTCTTCGCTTCTAGTGACCAAGATGCTCTCTCGACGCTCTGCTCAAAGGCATCCACTCTTCTACACCTCGGCGGACATCTGCATCTGTGTTAAAACGTGCAGTGTTCATGAGCTTCATTCATTTTATTTGGCAGATGCTTCCCGCGGTACACAGAACTAACGTGTCGGGACGCAACTATTTTACGCATGAATTGCCCCTAGTTATGGAATCCCATCCTCCTAACTCCCATTTTGGATGTAGTTGGTAGATGTTAAATTCGTGTCATCTCTTTCCTCAAAGTCAGTATGGTGTGGGTTTTCTAGAACATCTAAATAATACCTTCAATTGCTTTCTATGTATGTCTCCTTTGGTGCGCTCAAATGTTCACTCTCAATGCATCGTGAATGTAGACAAACAAACGTGACGGAGGTCATAATTGAAAAGACTCGTTTTTTTGAGTGCTCCAAATCGCGTCAACTGACGAGGAATTTCATATCAGGATGTATTGACCGTGAGGAATATCCGAGATACTACCGGAAAACCTTCCGAAGAAGCCGTATTTCACCCACCTCAATCACACTAAGACGACATGCAGAAAGTCATTTTGAGAGAGTTAGTACAGGAATTGAGGAACTCCAACGGAATCTATGCCAGAAAAGAACAGCCCTCGTCCATCTCGAAAGTCTTGAGAGAATGATGTTTGAAGAGTATGTGCAGACAGTCAGAAATAAGACAATCGATGCCAGGTGGACGAAACTTCTACGAAGTGTCCAGTCAGTGAAAGCGCGGGCCACCCTTCCGAACAATCCGTAAGGGTTCCTCCATAACTATTCTTCAATACGCCTTAACAAAACTCTCGTAGAAGTGCTATCTCTTGGTCCTAAGTTTTGCATTGCATGGCGAAGGCAGAAACAACTTGAGCTCGAAATCCACTTCGAGAGTCTCTTTAGCCAGACAAACGATCTAAAACCCTCCCAACCTAGAGAAATCGATTATCTTAAATCGACTCTGGTAAACTGCTGTGAACAGTATTTAAGAAAGAGACCGAGGAACAAAGGTCTCCTAACAAGAGCCCACCTCGATAGTCTTAGGAAGCTTCGTGAAAATGGAAATATCTTACTAACCAGACCCGACAAGGGCTCAGGCATAGTGCTGATGGATAAGACGGATTACGTAGAGAAAGTAGAAGAAATCTTCTCGGACCGTACAAAATTTTCAAAATCCGAGAAAGACAGAGATCGAACCGAGACAATCGAGAGGCAGTTAACGAATGTGCTCAAAGATCTCCACAAGGAAGGACTTCTGTCTGACAAGGAGTTTGAGGGGCTAAAACCTGTGGGCACGACGATACTCAGAATGTATGTGATCGGTAAAACCAATGCGACGTTTGTTCATTCTCGCTTGATGTATGCCGCATAGGCCTGACGTCGTTGGATCAAGAAGGATTACAATATTATGGAACGAATGCCGGCGAGTGTTACGAAAATGGTCAAAAATCTTGTCCATATTTACTACGAAGACCGACTTGATACACATCATTTGTTTCCTTGTAAATAACACATAGCGGATGTACAGGATCAAGGAAGACATTCACAATAAGGCGTAAATGAAAGGGTTATATTTTGGTAGGGGAACGCCTGCAGTCATAGCATCAGTAGGTCTTCGACAAAAGAAGAAGACTCTGTCTACCGTCAGTATAGACGGTGTCTATAAAACCTCCCCACGAGGTCCCTTCGGTCTGTTTATTTTGCTCTACCCATTGCCCATAGAATGTTTACCAGCGGAGTACTCAGTGAGAGTCTACAGACTGTCTGGGCCGTAAATGAGGACAAGCAACCGTGACAGAGGTCATAATTGAAAGGACTCGTATTTTCAGTACTCCTAAGCGTGTCAGCCTCCAGTGCTTAACCCAGAGCACGCACGATGTGCGTGAACGCCAAAACACTGGTGCAGTATGATGCGATGGCGTCAGATTTTCCAGTAGTCTGCAAATTGCCGCCCAAACATGCCTGATGAGGTCAGTGTTACCAAACTGTGAGCAGACACCGTTCGGAGCGTGAACACGGTCACATTATGCAGCTTGCGGGACTGACCCCAAGATGATCTCTCGACGCTGTGCTCACAGGCCTCCACTCTACTACACCTTGGCTGACAGCGTGCACAATCTGTACGCGATGGGACACATGAAAATTGTGGCGGCGACGTCAGTAGTCCTGGTCCATTGCTCCTGTCTCGTCTATCAGGCGGTTGAGGGCAGTGGACCGAAGATTACCCACAGACCAGACGCTACGGCCGTGTGCTTTGAGCGCGTTCAGGCTTCTCGCACTGGATGCGTACTGACGATCTAGGATGATCAGGTCAGACAGTCGGGTAGGGGCTTTTGGGCTACAGTTTGTGGAGTTGCTGGTAGCAGTCCTAGGAATTTCGTTAGAGTTAGGTTTGTGACTGGGCTAAGGCTGTCCTACTAGTTATTAAACTAGTGTTATTTCTATGGTTGGCTGAAGGCTTATATTCATTTGTTGATTTCTTCGAAAATTCAGTGTAAGTGTTGAAGAGTAAGGTTAAATTTTTGGGTCAGGCTGAGTGTTTGTGGTATGTTCACGCCAAGACTTTTTCGTACGTTTCATTTTTGCAGTCAGTGGCTTAACCGACAGAAGAGCACTGTGTGTACTGTAAACCCACGTTCGTCCAGATCGCTCATCCAATCGCCAAGCATGTTGTTGATCGTTTCAATGATCTGAATTCGGATTTCATTATTCGATTACGCCATTGATTAATAAGATCTAAGTGTAAAATCATGGATTATGATTATATGTGTTTTCCTCATTTAGTAGGCCTGTTCTGTGAGGACAATGGTTTTACGAATGCAGTGTAACAACTGTAACTGAAAGGGAGAAGAGTTCGCTTGTGTTGAGGTAGAGTACTGCATCGCAGGCATACGCATATTGTTGAAATTATGATTCTATTGTGTTAGTTGTGGAATAAGACTAAAGGTATTCCAGACTGACTTCCTTTTGAAAACAGCTCGCCTTAGTTTCTGGAAATAAATCGCGCATACAGTGACGTTGCGAATGTCTACTGACAGAAGTACCCTTGTGAACCAATCACAGCCATCATCTAACTTAGTGACTGCAGAAATACTGACATCCAGTGCTCATATGCCGTGTTGTCGGCCTCTCAGGATATGGTTGTAGATTAAGCGCTTATTGCCCATTGACAAATATATCATGGGGGAGGGATCCGACGAGGGAGTGTAAGCAATCGTAGGAAAGCATGCCATGTTGTATGCCAGGTTTTCAAAAAGGGAATGGCGGAGGGGTAAACACCTGGACGCACGATATACGCAAATTAAAGTAGGCGTTTGCGTATAATAAATAGGAATCAAGAGGTAGTCGATGCTGCTGAAATGTCTACATTGGATCATTAGTCTGCAGCCTCCACACGTAATTCACTAGCAGGAGTGTTGTCGGTCGGATTCCAGTTAGGCATTTTGGCGGCTCCAACACCTGGCAGTAGGAATGGTGATGGGTGCGTGGAGATGTGGGTGCCTAGTAGGGGTAGGAGATAAATGAATATCGTAGTAGTAGACAAAATGCAGTGTAGGTCAGAGAGTGCAGTGTAGATATATTGTTTGTTTATGTAAAGGAGCCGTAGAGAGAGACGATGTAGTAGGCTTAATCGTATGCACGATTAACGGCTAGTGAATGGCAAGGCGAAAGTGTAAAGTACGATGCGTGTAGGCTGTTGTGGGAAGGCGAACGAGCATGAGGTTTAAAAGTAATGTGAGCATCGAGTTAGTGTAAGAGAAAGGGAATGCTGTAATCGAAAAGAAAAGAAGTACCAGGTGCTGAATCAAAGAAGGTCAACGTGATGCATGAGGAATCAGCGGCAAGGATGGAGGAAGCTTAGAATTAAAGCAAACGGCCTGACTGATAGGGTGAACGAAACAAACAGTAATCCCACGAAGATGGTTGACCCTTGCTAAAAACCTGACCCTAACATTGACCCTAACTGCAGATATAAACCTAACCCTAATCCTTGACCCTTACCCCAACCCTAGTTTTCAAACTTTGCCATAAACCAAGCACATAAATCTGACCCGAAAATTCCACCCCTAATCCTTTTCTCTAACTGATTATGGATCCTGCAAAAAATACCAATTGCACATCTGCAAACCTAGAAAATTGAGCAAATACCAAGAAGTCTACTGTTGATCTCCTACTAAAATCCTGTATATTGAGGATGTAATAAGACGATGACAAACCCGGAAAGTTCATATTTTACCCAATTGTGTTAAAATCGGCGCCTCGGTGGGATTCGAACCCACACCGTACGGACAGCGTAAAAGGGCTCTTCACAGTAGAAAAAACTGTCAAGGTGGTAGGAAACAACCGTGTTGGGTCCCAGCCTGCTTATAATTCAGGCGACTAGGGGATATAAAAGTCCGCTGGGAACATCAAAGCGCGGGGAGATGCGATCATGATAATTGTTTTGCTGAACGACCAAACTAATAACAAAGGGCAAAAACGGGGGAAGACGCCGCGTGAGTTAAGGGTAGTGTATGAAACCCCCTATGGGTATATGGCCAAAAGCCTGCCTTAATATTTTACCTATTTAGCCATGCCTGGCAGTACGTCACGAGAGGGGTAATGCAGGAAACGAATTTCGACCTTCTCTAGCACATTCAAAATTAACGCTGCCGGGTCTCGGTTCAAGGTCAGGGTATGGGCAATGGAAATGACTCGAGTCGGTTGGGATATTCTTGAATTAGTGTTACCAGGCT
>CACRXP010000288.1:160890-205502 GCA_902702965.1 Spirometra erinaceieuropaei
ATATCTGAAAATAAAAAAAGAGACAGTTAAAAAGCTGAGTAGACGGGAGACGTTATAATTAGGAAGGAATTATAAGGGTTTGGCAAGCGAGGAACGGGCGTATGGGATGGAATGCGAGGAAGACTTGGAATATTATTAATATGGAAATGGAGGCCAAAGCCAGCTTCCATTCTACAGATCCATAAAAATTTTAGGGTAGTTAGTTGGCATCTATTTGAGTAGGAAATATTTGTCTGTGTCGTAGTCAAGAGTTTCTGGTAAAATGACCTTGAGCATTTTCAACTTGAGGACGACTGGCTTCGGTCGGTAAACCAAAGAATGGGCGACAATATTGAAGAATGCGAAGGACAAATATTCGATGAAGTCTTGGATTAATTCTAGATAGGTAGAAATTATTAGAAAAAAACCACAAATCTAGCAGGTTTTGCCGTAATACTATCTGCGTGAGACGAGAGATGTCGATCAAAAGTGCAAATTAAAGCTGATTCAGTCGTGATGTTTCATGCAAATTCACTAGTTCAGGTAGCCTCTCGGGATCAAATAACGCGCGCCGACATTTAGAACGTGCGAACTGCGCTAGTCTTGTTGAGCTTAACACACTAAAGGCAAGCAAGTCGGCTTAGATTTGCTCAAACCACTGTTTGGTTGTAGATTTACAGAAAGACTTTATGCATTTAAAATCAGTAGCATAAACAAGGGCTTGGGAATATTTAAGTGCCCACGAGATATCATAAATTTAAAACAGAAACAAACGAGAACATAGCACAGTAACTTGGAGGACACCGTTTATAGTGGGGTTCAAAGATGTTGATACTAAGCCGCACTCAGCCGATTGTCACAGCATATGAGCTCTGGATTTCAGTATTTCTGCCGACACTGCTTTAAAAAATGTTTGCAGGTGCTACACAAAGTGCTGCTGCCAATAGACATCCGCCATGTCACTCTGTGCGGTTTGTTTCAGAAATTAACGCGCTGATTGAAAAAGCAATTTCATTTAGGGCAACGGTAGGCTGTGTAACCCCACCTGGGTTAAGCGCTCACGGTTATGATTGAGATTTACCGCTAAGGTTAGATACAGGGTTGAATTTTTGGATTAGGTTTATGTGCTTGGCTTATGTTTAAGTTTATGGAAATAGGGTTGGAGTAATGATTAAGGTTTATCGGTGGTTTTGAATCTAAGGTTACATTTCTTGTTAGGGTTGATGTAAGCGTCAGGTTTTCAGTTAGGGTTGACCATATTTTTAGGTTGCTGTTTGTTTCGCTCGCCCTGTCAGCCAGGTCTCTTACTTCCTTCATTCTCGCCCTTGAGTACTCATGCATCACATTGAGCTTCTTAGATTCGGCCTCAGCAACTTTTCTTTCGTTCAGTTACAGTAACTCCTTTCAACTTACCTCACTTTTGCTATTTACATTACGTTTTCACTTCATGCTCGTTCGTCTTCCCACGGCAGCCTGCACGAATCGTAATTCGCAAATTCGACTTAGCATTCACTTGCCGTTAATCGAGCATACGACTACGCCTTCTGCGTTGTTTATCTCTCCGGCTTCATTACATAAAGGAACAATAACTCTGCACTCTACGCTATGACCTACATCGTGTTTTATCTGCCATCCTTGTCGTTTAGGGCTAGAAACTGCAACTCCACAAACTGTAGCCCGAAACCCCTACCCGACTGTCTGACCTGAGCATTTTTAATCGCAAATACGCATCTAGTACGAGACGCCTAAACACGCCTTAAGCAGGGGGTTGATACATGTGGTCAGTGGGTAATCTTCGGTCCACTGCGCTCAACCGCCTGATGGACGAGGCAGGAGCACTGATCCAGGTCTACTGTCGCCGCCGTAATTTGCCTGTGCTCCACCGCGTGCAGATGGTGCACGATGTCAGTCAAGGTGTAGCAGAGTTGAGGCCTGTGAGCACAGTGTCGGTAGACCATCTTCGGTTCAGCAACTCTAGCTGCATGACTTGACCGCGATCACGCCATGTAGGGCGTCTGCCCACATGTCGGTTACACTGAACTCATCAACCAGCTTGGGGCAGCAGCAGTTTGCAGCCTACTGGGAGATCTGACGCCATCGCACCAAACTGCACTATGGTTTTTGTCCCACACGCATTGTGCATTTGCCCAAATTTTCGTCTCATTACGAAAAGACTTCTTTGCACACTTCTAGCTACCTCTAAACTACGTGAGGATGGTTGAAACGAGGTCGTTAGAACTTCTATGCCCTTCTCCTCTTTAGCATTTGAAATGGATAGTCCATCAAGGAGGTATCGTAAAGAATCCTCTTGTCCATTGCTTCTTCTGATACGGAGTCCTAGGTCTCCACAGACTTACAAGCGTAAAAATTTAGGACCCAGTGGGCAGACTAGCTGTTAATTAGTTTAGGACGCTCCTGAAGTGAGTACCTATCCTCGTAATTTCTGATGACTCTACATAGTTTGACATCGTCGGTAAACATGACAACGATGCAGTCCAGGTTGTTAACAAAGTAGCTTATATGCACTGGAAGGGGTGATGGCCAAACAACTGAGCACTTGAGACACACTGCTTAAAACAGGAGTAGTTGTCTATGTACCAACACATACGATGTGCGATCTCCCTCTAAACTGCATGCCTGAAGCTCATTTTTGGCTTTCTTTGACGTCCTTCTAAGCAGAAAAGCTGAGAGCAACGTTTGAAGAAACGTCTTTCGAAAGGAAACCTGGTCTGGGCAATATACAACAATTTCGGACCCGTGAGTGACAAACTCGGTTCTGTCTGAAACCATGCTGGAACCCAGAAGCTTCGTTCTAGCCTTCTTAAACATGGTTTCTATTACAGTGGTTTACCTAACTGATGAAGGATACGAGTGCATGCTAATCACTCCTAAATAACACCAATGCATCGGGTCAATATCTTTGTTTATAAATACCGATCTACTGGGAATTAAAAATATACAAGAAGTATTGAAGGCATTGGCACGTTGTTAAGAAGCGTCAACTGTTTAAAAAAACGCAGAAAATTTCGAAACGACCAGAAATGGTTGTGAGGGAACGATAGAATGAAGTACTACACCTAATTTTCGGTAGACATTGCATTGTGTAATATGGGAATGGTGGTAATAGGGGTTTTATGGGCGCGCCAGCATACAAGACTAAAGCTGACGAAATGCATGCAAACAGAGAAATCATTTGACTTCCTGCCATAAGTCTCATGACACGCCTTACTGTGGTAGTGGATATGAGGCTCTTCGTTAAAAACTTAGACAAAAATTAAAATTGGAAAAATGATGCAGTTCGAGTAATGGTTTGAGTATATTATTGTTGGCAGTGTGATATCTGCAACGGCCTGCAAATGGATGTCATGAAAGAACTCCATATGACATGATCCACAATATTCGGAGAGGTAAGTGGTGTTCGTCACCCCACCGTCACCGGTTGTTTTAATTGTGTAATCTTCCGTTTTAGATGAAAAGAGAGCCTGTTCTTGTGAAGTTCCGAATAAATATGACAGCATAAATAGAATGGTTTCTAAAAATAATCTTTCAGTGAAGTTTACCATAAATAATCCTTAAAGAATTAATGTGATTCTAGGTTTGACGACTTGCAAACAGCCTACACTCTGAGTATAGGTCCCAAAACGCTTTCCTGACGATTCGTTGTATCCTTTTTTCATTTAAATATATTGAGATGCCAACAGGATTTGCTTGAAAACAGTAAGAAAGCTAAGCGAAACGCGGAAAATGTTAAGATAAGTTTGGAAAACGACAGGAATTACAAATTTACTGAAAGTAAATGCGATAAAACCAAGTGTAACCGAATGATGCAATAAGGTGTAGACGGAAAGTGTCGTAAGGCTATGATCATGTTTCAAGTAAATAATTGAGCAATGTTAATAAGAAGATAAAAAATTTGGAAATGTTTACTGGTTCTCAATTGAACTGACTAATGTTTCTATAATTTTTTGTAACCATAGGCATTGATAAGCGCAGACAGATAGGCCTGTAAGTGAAAATACTGATAAAAGATGATGAAATAATGCAAAATGTAAACTCAACCAAAACCGTTCACCTAACCTAACATTAACCCGTAGCCTAACCATAACAGTAAACGCAACACTAAGAGTTATCCCAATTTTAATACTAACATAACCTTACCGTCAAAACTAAAGTCAACATAATCCTAACCCTGAATCTAAACCTAACACCAAACGTAACCCTAAACATTAACCCTAGACTTTACCCCAACCGTAAACCCAAACCTATTCCTAAGCCAAGTGATAATTCTAAAGAAACCCGCAAACTTTTCCCAAACAATAAAACTAATCGTAACCCATGCTGTAAACTTTGACTTAAACCGAGTCCTAACCCTAGTCATGACCCTGTACCAACTTAACATCAAAAACAATTTGAAGACTAGCCCTTAGTCCAAATCTAACTCTAAACCAAATCATACCCTACACTCAAACGGAGACCGAATCTTAGCCCTGACCATAACCCTAACTTTAAACCTAGCATTAAGTTTAATATCAAACATAACTGTAAGCCTATTCATAATTCTAAGGCTAACCCTGAAATTAACGCTGAATTTTACCCTTAAACTTAACCCTAACCAAAACCCTATCATAACCCTAACTAAACCCTGACCCTACTTCTAAACCTTAAGCTTAAGCCTAAAACTTAGACCCAATCCTAAACCTAAAACTACACCTTAACAGTAACCCTAAACATATGACTTGACCCTAACCCTAAACCTTAACCCTACATCAAACCTAAACTTTTAACATAATACTGGCATAACTCTAATCCCAAAGTAACTCCGAGCCCAACAAATAGCCAAAATCCACATCAATACAGCCGAGGAAATTAAGCAACTACCAAAATTTAAATGTTAACCGCCTACTGAGATCAGTAACAGTACAGTACAGCGGAATAGAACGCTAACGAACTTTATTATTTGAAATTGAGTTTTCAAAGATTTTTGCTATTAACCAGCAATACATCGACTATCATTTGTTTGATATGAAGCAAAGTGCGGTTTGTTTATAGAAAAGAATGGTAATGCTGATTAAGTAATGAACCGTCTATGTGCACGAAGTAAATATGTTTATGCGAGTAAGCAAAAAAAGACGAGTGACATATAGTTGATATAATTTATTTTATCTTGTAGGCAAGGGGTTCAGGTCAAACCGGAAGCCAGTCAATCGCGTCAAGATTAACCGGCCGAAATTATGCAAGAAATCAATTTGAATAAAGCAGCATATTATTGCCGAGGTGGAGGACGACTGCCCTGTAACCATGAAGGCCAGACCTGGCGCATGCTCGGATTGCGTACACACGAATATGAGCCGTTTCCGCGAAGGCATTCATTGGCCAGAAACGAAATGTAATTTCAATTTACTTTTGCGAAACGGACATACCTCAACTTCGAAAATCAGTGTCTAAATCACAAGAAAGCCAATGATTGGGGAGATTCTAGCACTTTGGTCGACCAACCGTAAAACTCTGTCGTCTGACAAACACAACCTAATGTCGGTCAGCAAAAGAAAACATTACGATCACATTCTTAGAATAAGGCCCGCATGTTCATGACAAATACGGCTCATGTGGTAGTGTTTGGGGAAGAAATGAGGAACTTGATTGCACTCGCATACATCGCCATAAGAAAACGTCGAGGGGATGAGATCATTTATTCCTGATGGGAATACATGCACTAGACAGTGAGCGTACATTCGCATGGAGAAGAATCTGCACTGTTGGCGCCATCTCTCTAACGATGGACCCCAACGTCCCGGAAGTAATGAAATTGGATGTGGAATGCATCCTCAGACATCGAGTTAGGTGCCACACAAAAGATTCGTTTGAAATCCAGAGAGTTGCAGACTGCAGTCGACGCGGACTGGAAAAGACTGCAAGAACCATAAAATCCTCCGTTACGTATGGTTAAATAGTTAATAGTTTACGAAAATTTACATTACGAGCGTTGTCTCGCTTCCAACGCATTTAACATCTTACCACCTATGTTTCCTGGGATGCCTGTTTCTTAGCATCAAATGACGAAAGAGACGGTAGTGTCCATTTTGGTCCTAACCGGTCATAGTAAATTCCGAGATTTTGGATAGCCTGTGTTTTGGACATGGGCACTTTTATCACTAAGCACTAATTCCGCCGCACTTTCATTAAGTCAGCGACCCGTTTTTTCGTTGGTTGCGATCAGTAATTCTACATATAATGGAAGGGACGTACGCAGAACAGAGTACTCAAAGTACTCGTCGCATTACACAATGGAACAGAACTTACAGCCTATGTACTCAGCCGAACGTAGTTCGTTCTCACTCAACGGCATTAAATGTACGGCTTTAGGCCATTGCACGAAAGTATTGCAAACCGTATTTCGTCGTCTTTAAATGTCTTGGTTAGAACAATACATTAATCAGATAACCTAACTGCACATCTGAACCCGAGGGTAATATAAAACACTCTGCAAGAAAATCGCTTTCATGAAAAGCCTTTTAGCGAATATAACGAAAAACGCCCTCCAAAATCTGATGTGTGGATAGCTGAGAGTATCCGGGGAAGGAATTTTTACATCGACTTTTAAACGCTGCTGTCGCGCGCACTCCCCCAACCGCCAAAACAAGACTATTTTTAACGAGATTTCCGCTTCTTCATCTCCTATGTGTGGATAGACTGCCTTTTCAAACCTCTACGTTTGCTAGACTGGACTTCTTATATAATAACAAAGAAATGGTTACTGAGAACGTTTCAATAATAAAATGTTGTCATTTATGTAGAAGGGTTACCACTGCACAAATATACACCAAGTAGTCCGTCGGGTGTACCTGTGCTCAAAGTTCGTGATTTTATTGTTCCGTGGCTCCCACAAAGTATTTCTAAAATTCATAAAGCTCTGCTCAACGCCACAAACAATCTGTCTTACCGTTGGTCAAGAACACTGTATTCAGAACACTCCAAACAGGCATCTCTCACTGCCAGAATCATTGTCATACTGATTCTCTGGGGATGAAGTCACGGCCTATTTCATTTAGGATTAACGTCGATACGGCTGTTCTCTGTCGAGTTTCCATTGAAGGCTGCTTTCACAAATTCGTCCCTTCCCTAAAAACTGGTGACACATTGTCTGCTCAGGGACTATTAACACGCATCTTTCCCACGCCACCCGCATGACGAGGTCAGCGTTTTATGATCATTGGGACAAGTGAGGGAATAGGGTGACAAAGGCTGTTAGTCGGGTACGAGAAATGCACACGCCTGTCATCAGGAGGTTGGGCCAGCGTGCAGTAACCATCTGGAGTCATCGTCGGCCACGGAAGAAAGAGCGCCTATCTCAACGTCTTCTGACAACTTAGCCCTATATTCGCTTGCCGTGTATACACTGCATCGGCTGTCGCTAGCATCCGTTGCGAAGGCACCTGAAATGCTTATTAGTGTCCGATAGAAAACCCGAAAGGCTTCTTTGGCATTGACTTAGTTATTCGCATCGATGTGTGCGAGAGTAGCTCTTGAAATCGACTTTTTTCAACTTCTGTCTAACCAGGCCGGTATGTGTTCACGTACACGTTTTCCTAGACGTCTTGTTGTACGGCCGATGTATCCAACTTCACCACAGCAAGGGAACGGGTAAATACACATCGATGTGGCCTGCAACGGTAGTCGGTCATTACCTGTCAGGCGTAGGAGGATCGGGTTCGTGGAACATGCGAGTGAATTCGCCACGGGGAAAACACTAGTGAGTGCGTCTTCAGACGTCGTCTTACTAGGTCGCTTGTTGTTTGTTAGATTCTAGCCGTAACGCTTAGTTGGTGACACAGGTTACAAGTCTACAAAAGCCAATCGTCAAAAGCGAACTCAAAAGCAAGGGCTCAAGTCCACGCCTCTATCGGTGTTCCTGACGGAAAAATCGGATGATAAAAGGTAGATACAGGATGAAATTAAGCCCATCAGATCATGCCGTTGATCTGTTAACATGTGGACTTGTCTGCTCTGCTGACTCATCTGAGTCATCACCGGCCTGTAGCTGACGCGATCTCAACGCGACCACATCGTGCGGGCGGTTTGATAGGAAAGCCTGTCTGCGCGTCTTTGGAGCGAAATGAGAATGCGTCTAATAGGACAGCCGCTCCTCCCACCCCCCCTTTGAGTTGCGAGGTACGACATGAGCAGGGGACTCACTTTCAGTCGAACCGCTGGCGTTGGTTTTCAGCTCGATTGTCCAAGCGGTTGATGAGACCGCCCCTACATCGGAACCCTGGGCTCCTGCTTTGGTTTTGGCCGATTGAATGCGTCAATTAGTACGTCAGGTAGCAGATTTATGTCTGAATTTTGCATTTCGGTCCATTCGGTATGCTTCAGCTGATTGGCGTAACCCACCCAAATGTCTGGTTCGACCAAAACCTCATAGACAAAATTACCAAAATTTCGGTGGACAGGTCCGAGCGTCCACTTCTCCTGTCTGTTCCTGTACTCTTTTACAAGCCCCTACTCACCCAGATGGAAAGATGGTTGCCTTGTTCGGTGGCGGGGTTTGAATTGCCTTTACATCGAAAATGAGCAGACTGTTTCACAACCGACATCCGGTTGTCCGCTAATAGATGGTGTAGGACGAATGACGTAAAATGGAGTGCAAAGTTTCCCCTGTAGTAGAGACGCTGTTTGGGGAATTCGGGTTTGGTGTTACCTGACAGTTACTCAAAAGTGTTTCGAGAATTTCGCATCCCCTTTTGATTTCTGGATAGCCCCTTTGATCCTGTCCACAAAACCTTCAACCCGCCTACTGGACTTCGAATGAAATGGCCGCGAACGTATATGATTAATGCCTGACAGTCGGCAGAAGCGGATGAAGGCGGGTGATGTGAACTGTCCCCCCATTATCGCTCATCAACATCTCGGGACAACCAAGTCTGCTCAACAATCGTCAAAGAGTGTTGAGTGTGACACCGGCTGTTGTATTTTCCATGTATTTTCAACATGGTCTTCGCTTCTTCAACGGTCTGTTAACACCCTCGTGACCACTTCAATTTGGTACTTTTATTGATTAGCTTATTCATAAGATAAAGACGGCGATGCGTTTCCTGTGAGGATGATCTGTAATGACTTATGATACCCAAGAAAGAGCGTACGAAGGTTAAATGCTTTGGTGGAAGTGTAAGAGACAAACCCACTAGTTGGGCACAGCGTGTAGGCTATCCAGGAAACGAAAATAGCAGTATCCCAACAGTTACAAACTATTAATTAAGAACAAAGTCGTCTGCAGGTAAAAGTGCACGTGCGTGTTCTTTGTCTTATTCAAAGTTGTGTCAAAGCGCATTGTAACTGATTAAAACAAAACAGACTTAAATGTCACTCTAATACTCCCCCTCCTAGTAGAACGGAGTTCAAAAAAATTATTGTTAATTGAAGGAAAATGTGGGAGTGTTATGCATGTTGTACAAGTTGGTAACGGTCGGGAAAACGGACATGACGACCGCTGCGCGTAAGGGGAGGAGTCTGTGGGATAAGGGAAGACGCGGGGTTATTGGGCGTTAATGGAGTCTGGGAAATAGCAAGTGGCAATGTGCCAAGTGTAGGTTGTTCGATTGCAGAAGTTGGAAGAGGCTCGGTATAAGCCGCCTTCAAGCGATCGATTGAGACCACGTCGCTGCGGCCTCCACGGTCAATTGTAAAGCGCTTGTCCTTGCGCGATAGTACTCGAAATGGGCCGTCATAGGGCTGTTGTAGTGGCCGGCGAACGCTATCTACGCGGACAAATACAAAAGAACATGTTAGTAAGTTCGGGTCGACGTACGACTTACTTGTTGAAGGACGTGGAGGAGTGGCTCGAAGATGAGTCATGGTTTGGTGCAATCTTTGCACATAATCGCTGGGATCCAAGTCGGCTGAGCTTTGATAGTACCCGAAAAAATCACCTGGAATCCGTAGGGTAGTACCGTAGACAAGTTCGGCAGCGGAACACTCCAAGTCGGGCTTGAGTGCGGTACGGATACCGAGCATGACCAAAGGCAGATGCTCCCTCAATCGGAAGGGTTGTCATGAGCTCGGAGCGAGGCTTTGATTTGCCGGTGGAAACGCTCGACTAAACCGTTGGATGAGGGGTGGTATGCTGTCGTGCGTATGAGAGAACATCCGAGGAGGTTGGTAAGGCTGTTAAAAAGTCTAGACTCGAATTGTTGACCTCGATCGGTGGTAATTGTCGAGAGGACGCCAGTGTTCCAAAAAAGCATGAGCAACGGAATCTGCAGTTATGTTAGGTATGGGAGTTGCAATGGGCCAACGAGTAAATCGGTCAATCGCAGTAAGTAAGTAGTTGCAACCACGAGATGTTGGAAAGGGACCTACCAGATCGATATGGACATGTGAAAAACGTGCGTCGGGTGCGAGAAAAGTGCCAATGGGGGCTTTGTTGTGCCGTCCGACTTTGGCCTTCTGACAGGCCAAACATGAACGGGTCCACTGGCGGATATCAGTGTTCTAGCTTGGCCAAACGAACCGCTCACTGACGAGGCGCTGGGTAGTGCGGATGCCAGGGTAAACTAGAGTGTGCAACGCGGCAAAAATATCTCGTCTCATCTCGCTTGGCACTACGGGTCGGGAGGCACCGCGCGATACGTCACACAAGATTGTACCGAGGGTGGTGGAAAGAGGAATGGCTTCGAGTTGAAGACTAGTGTGTTGAAGGCTCTCACTGAGAGTCGGCTGATTTTGCAGTTCTGCCATGCGCTCCAAATCGATGGAGGGGCGGGTGATGGCATTAATGCCAGGCCGAGAAAGACAGTCAGCGACTTGATTATAAAGGCCTTTAAGAAATCGTATGTCGGTGGTATACTGAGAAATAAAATCGAGATGGCGGGCCTCGCGGGGTGAATACTTGTCAGAAGAAGTAGAGAGGGCATAATTAAGAGGCTTGTGGTCAGTATAAATACAAAAATCTCGGCCCTCAATATAATTACGAAAATGCTTAATGGCTAAATAAATTGCTAGAAGTTCTCTACCAAAAGTGCTTTAGCGAGTTTGTGGGGGTGTAAATTTGGCAGAGAAGAAAGCCAAGGGCCGGGTGCCAGTGGGCGTCTGTTGCTGAAGGGCAGCACCTATAGCGAAATTGGAGGAGTCGGCCACAATGGAAAGTGGGGCATCAGGTTTAGAGTGAACAAGGACAGTTGTATCCGCAAGAGCCTTCCTCGCGCGATTGAAAGCCTCTACAGCTGTGTCAGGAAAAGAAAACTCACGGTTGTTCCCGCGTAAAAGGTTAGTAAGTGGTAGCATTAATTGAGCATAATGAGGGATGAGACGTCGATAGAAATTGACAAGGCCTATAAAACGGCGCAGTTGTTGAAAAGAAGTGGGAGTAGGGAAATCGCGAATAGCTGAAACTTTGGCAACTATGGGATGACAACCAGAAGCATCTACGCGATGTCCTAAGAAAAACAGCGGCTGTGCGCCAAAAACGCATTTAGAAACATTAATGAAAACGTTAAATTGGCTCAATCGTTCAAAAATGAGACGCAAATGTTGTAGGTGCTCGTTTTCACTGGAACTTGCTACCAGAACATCGTCGACGTAGACAAAAACGAACGGTAGATCTCGGAGGGCTTCGTTGATGAAACGTTGAAAAGTTTGGGCGGAGTTGCGTAGCCCAAAAGGCATCCTGACAAACTCGAACAGATCGAACGGTGTTGTAATCGCCGTTTTGGGAACGTCTTCTGGAGCAACGGGTATCTGATGGAAAGCTTTGACTAAGTCAATGTTGGAAAATATTATTGCTTCAGCTAGGCTAGATGAAAAGTCGTGGAGATGGGGAAGTGGATACCTGTCAGGCACAGTGGAGGTGTTTACCCGTCGGTAATCCCCGCATGGGCGCCAGTCAACGAGACTTTTTGCACACCATATGTAGAGGTGCAGCCCATGGACTAGTGGAAGGCCTAACTATGCCTAGCTCCATCATGTGGCTGGCTTCAGCCTTGGCTATGGCTAACTTATCGGCGGCTAAACTATGGGGACGGCTAAACATGGGCGGTCCAGTAGTTGAAATATAATGTACAACAGAATGCATGATAGGTTGATTAAATTGTGCAGGTCATGTGATAGATGGAAATTCCGAAAGTAAACGATGATAGGGAGTAGACGAGGGGATTGTTGAAATGTGGTGATTAGATGATGAAAGGGTACGAGTGGAACAATTACGATGTAAAGAAGTCTTAGGATCAAATAATTTATGGGACTTGATGTCAACGAGGAAACAGAAAAAGGATATAAAATCAGCGCCGAGAATGACAGTATGGACATTAATGATAGTAAATAGCCAACGAAATGAACGTCTTAGACCCAAATCTAGCGTTAGCGATCGTTGACCAAAAGTTTTAATGGAAGTCTTGTTAGCTGCTTGGAGAAAAATGAAGAGTTTGGTGACTTACGGTCAGTCAAGGTGGGTGGGATTAGACCGATCTCCGCACCAGTATCCACGAGAAAATTATGACAGGAAGTTCTGTCACAGACGTGGAGTAAGCCACTGGGAGAGGATGAGCCGACAACGTTCGTCACCTTTACTAGTCGGCAGGGACGTTTTCCAACGCAGGTGCCTTGTACTTGCACGGAGAGTGGCAGCGATGGGCGTTAGAACCATAATTGTGATGATACCAACAGAAACCATCAACTGTAGGTTGGTTTGGAGTGGGAGATCTCGGGCGGCGAGTAATTGCAGGACTACTAGGGTTATAGAAACGAGTGGCTCGGAGCTGGGAAACTTCGAGAGTGAGGGCATCCATGCGTTTGATGACATCCTCGATTGCTGTACTCGAGCATACGGTCAGCAGTCTCCGCGAGCATCTGAACAGTCGATGAAGGAATGTTAGGGGCAAGGATGGCTTGCACAGAAGGAGGTAACCGTTGGAGGAAAAGTTGCTTGAACATGGTGGCATCCAGCTTTTGTCCGTCTGCCAACTGCTCTAAACGCCTAAGAAGATCCGTAGGCTTCCTGACACCGAGGTCCTCCTTAGAAATTAAACGTTGCAGGCGTTTTTGGGTTGAGAGGAAAATGCGGGAAATGAGAGCCTCCTTTAGGGCAGTATAAGGGGCTCCTGTGGGCGGACAACTTATGATGTCGCGGAGGTCGGTGGCGATGTCCATTGGGAGTGTTGCCACAACATAGTGAAATTTCGTATCCTCTCGCGTAATTTGACGGAAGGGCGAAACGGAATTCTAGAGTGCGCAGCCACAACGCGATGTCACTGAGCCACACGGATGGCAGGTCAAAGGTGTGAATGCCGGCTATCGGCTGGCTGGTAGAATCTTTGAACATAATTAGTTGAGGTCGGTCAGAGGTCAGATAAATGGGCTAGTTGACTGGCGCGTTGACAGTGAGATTGAAGGGTAGCGCTCGTATTGGATGAATGGGTGAGACAGCGTGCATAGCAAATTAGGGCTAGATGAATAATCTGATCGATAAAAATTAGAGTGAGGTTTAATCCGAATGGAAATAGTGATGTACAGAAATTAAACGGAAGGAGCTATGAACGATACAGGATCACCAGTGTAAGAGACAAACCCACTAGTTGGGCACAGCGAGTAGGCTATCCAGGAAACGAAAATAGCAGTATCCCAACAGTTACCAACCAGTAAATAAGAACAAAGTCGTCAGCAGGTAAAAGTGCACGTGCGTGTTCTTTGTCTTATTACAAGTTGTGTCAAAGCGTATTGTAACTGATTAAAACAAAACAGACTTAAATGTCACTACAGAAGCATCGACTTGATGGCATCAATGATGGCTGGGTGTGGGGGATGGCCGTCTCGGTCGATTATGAACTCGAGGTATTTCATAGAAGGCATGAAAGAATTACACTTGTCCAGGCGAAAGCCTATCAACAATTCATCTGGATTCGATGCATTGACGATGATATCATCCAGATATGCCGCGGCTCCTTCTGTGCCGGTTTGGGTAGTGCACAAATTTATTGCAGTTTAGGAAACGAGATCGCACAGATTTGCTAATCTGACTTTTGAGAATCGATAAAACTCTCTATTTTCTAAAAAGAACCCTCTGTGTCAGCAGACTTATTCCCACGGCTAGCATCGGACATTCAATTTTAAGCGCATTAAGTCCTGTTTGGCAGAACTGTCGAGGGTAAATTACTCTCTTCTGAAAAAAACAAATGCTCAGATGTGCAATCTACGTCTAGCACAGGTACTATCATTGGGAATTGGACGAGCATATCACAACGTGCATTTTCACTCAAATTCATGAACATTTTGCATGATAAAATTGCTAAGACAACTTTTCTGCATAAGAAAAGGACATTTACTGCATTATGCTGGACAGGCGGGCGAAATGTGCAACCGGTAAGGCGTGCGGAAATTATCATATCACATTCTGCGAACAAGTTTCATGAGTTAGGATTCACGCTGTGGCTGTCGCCTCGGGCAAGACTGTGAACAGCTTTCGCGGGTTGAATTATAGCAATGACAATGCTGCAAGTAAGTTGAGATCCTTCCAGAATAGTGAGGGCTGCCTTTATTGCCTTTGGTAATGTTAGGTGGCTTCGTTCAAACACTGAGGCTGTTCTGAGGGCCCTTTTAGTCCCACATTTGCTACATCTACAGAGTACATGCTACAACTTGTTAGCCTTACCTGAAGGCAAAACCGTCCGTGTGTTGCCGCATTACTCGCAACCGCATTGGCACGCGGCATCGACACATTACCCGCGAGGCCAGCAGTCCCTTAACTTTCGTATACAACACAAGGATAGACGACAGAATCACATCCTGGATTTTGCCAAATTTCGTTGGTTGTCTGATTCACGGAGCTACCTTCCTCGGCTTTCTTGCAGTCCGCGGTCTAAAGGAGGACACAACATACGCCGATAACTTAGAAAACCATGCCGCTTGTCCTGTTTCACTCATTTTTTGGACACCACTACGGTTACCAGTTACGTCGTCTTCTTTTTATTACGCCAAATCGTTAGTTGAACGGCCATATAAACGCCTCTTTTGTAATTCTCTGATTTGCTCACACTAAAGTTCGAAATAAGATGATCCTTTCCGTTTATTCTGCCTTTGCTTTTGGTTGTCATTTGGGCAGTTCGGATATCTGTTTGGAGTGCCTACACACCCAAAAACATGAGCCAGCCAATCCCTGGAGGCCGTGGCTTTTTCTTTAGCGTGCTGTCAGCATGGTCGTGGCGCCTCGCTATTGGCTGCCGCCTCAAGCCTGACTGATTCGTGTATGCGTGTAATCGATCTGCTCGTCTAGAATTTTCTTTTTGAAGTGCACTAAGCCGAATGCAGGCGAACGCCAATACGATGTTATATATAACATTAAAAAATTAATTTAGCAAACACATGTTTTCGACAACTCTTCATCAGGCCAAAATGTTACATAAAAATTGAAAATATGCGAAGTTCACAGAGGTTTTAAGTGACTCAGGAGCTATTAACCCTGAACGAGCCCATGTCCCCCGCATGGCGAGGTCGGTGTGATATGGTCATTGGGGCAAGGGGGAGGGGAGCGGGAGGGTGACATAAGTTCTGAGTGATGTTTGTAAGTCGGGTACGTTGAACACACATCACTGTTATCAAGAGGTTGGGATGGTTAGTAGAAAATTACGTCTTTTCTCAATGTTATAATCGAAGTGATGGTATAATTTTGTTTTCAAAAAGTTTCTGCTTGTGAGATTGTTTGATACCGTGAGATGCCCGTTCACATAACTTCGTGTCTCTGCATTTACAAATGTGGCCGGTAAAGTTTACATTATGGCTCAAATCCATTGCAAAATGTTATGAACCCTTATATGGTCACCTCTAGACACCGTACAGACATGTATGGTTTTCCGTACATGGAAAATATACAGCTTGTATTTTGAAAATTCTGAATGCAAGAGCAACTGCAAGTCGTGTTCCAAATTATTCGGGAGTTTAACAATTTTTTTAAAACCGAATTATATCCTTCCTCTGAGTATAGGATTGGAAGATGTCCTAATTCTCCACCAAATGATAAAAAGACGAATTAATTTTATGCATATTTCCCATGAAATATAATTTAATTTTTAAGGGCAAACAAAATCAAAGGGAAACATTCATGCTACTTAAGCAGTCATTTTTTACAGAATGCACTTGTAGAATGCGGCCGGTTAGAAGTTCGTTCGAAAGTCAGCGTCTTGACGTAACTGAATTATTACAGAAATCTGCTGCAAGGTGATTAATTTTCCAATCCTGTTTAAGTAATCTTTACGAAACGAAAACGCATTTCGGAATTTTGGTTCTACATTTCATGAGTTAGCACACCTACTGTATTAGGCGCGACTGCCTCTCCGCAAAAAAATTTATACAGGAAGTAATCGGAAATGTTTGTGATCTCGCCGTATATTAGGAGAACACGCCACGCCTTGTCTAGCAGTATGTTCTTTAAGCAAACTATCCTAGTGCCGAGGGTTATGCATCGAGTAACTGAGGAAGTATCCACTTGGGAACCAGTACTGAGTAAGCATGTAAGCTGCCATCGAACAGCAACGTCATCTGGAATCGGACTCCTGGTGCGATTACGCAGAAGCCAAAATCGTTGGCCACTGTGTGTGCAGACACCTTGTGCGTCTACTTCACCCAGTCGATTAACTATTGGCTGCGGCGGTCTGAGTGGACCGCGCAGAAGCCTCTTCAGTCGACCCAGATAATCGTAAAGATGAGAAGGAGTCCAAGGCCCCACGACGTTTGACATCATCAGCAATATGCATGATGTAATGGACCTTCTAGAGCATGTGCTCTTGCCCATTTCATGATGAAAATATACGGGTAAGAAGTTATAATGAATGCATAGTGTACCCTATGAATTACATATATGCGTCCGTTGAGGCAAGTAGTCATATGGCCGTAAACGGGAGAAGAAAGAACCGAAGATGACTGCCCGGTAGAGTGTCTTCAGGACAATTGTCCCAGCGTGTAACAAAAATCGTCAGTACTCTGTGTCCTTCTAGGTGTCGAAGTGGGTTAGACCTCTTCACCTTTGATAAAACTCTGCAGGTAGATATGTGTTTAAGCCTAGTAATCTGCTGTCAACTATTTCAACTTGCGTTGAACGCAGTGTGCACAAATTCGTCTGATAAGTCACCTTAGACTGGTAATTTCTAACCCACAAAACGAATAGCTTTCTCACCGTACCTGAATATATAATTTGTAGTGGATCTATAGGAAAGTCAACTTACAACGGACAAATGACGACGGTCCGACTACATGCTGATCTCTTTACTGGATCAGATGTGGTTATGTAGCCCCACGTGAAGTAAGCAAACCCCAGCCACCTGTAATACGTGACCGGTAGTAATAGAGGTGTTTACAGGTGGGGCCGGGAAACGCACAGGCGATGGGGTCAAGTAATTGTATGCAAAAAAGCAATTGGGAATGTGCTGTTGTATTTTGAGGGTTTAAAAAGTAGTTGCTTTTACTCTAACCCCTAGTCCTAACCCTGACACCAACAGTATTGTGTCCAGCAGGTGAGGCCTCATAACCACAACTTATCCTTTCCCTGTCTCATAAAGTCATTATACTTCCCCTCCTTCTCTCCTTCCTTAAGGTAAACGACTTTTCCCGCGTATTTTCCGACGGCTGTACAACTCTCACAGCCGTCATATGCATTAACATTATTAATCTGATTAACAAACGTTCGCGCGAGTCCATCACAAATACCAATTGCTATAGGGACTTGCACCCAGCCCGGGAGATTACTGAATAGCAATCCGGTCATTTGAAGGACAATTATTTCGTTTACTATGTCTTTACAGAATATTTCTACATTTGGCGACGGGCCGTTCCCACAGTGCATGGAAATGACAAATACGTTACTAACACACGACTTCACGATACGACCTAGAATGGGTCACAGTTCAGCCCTCGTCTTGCGGCAAAGAGGTAAACCATATATAGCTAGGTTCACAACTATCTCTTCAATGTCTACGACTACGAATTCACCATCTTCTAACCTGCGCAGCTTCTCCTGCAGTCTAACATTAACGTACTCCCCACTACCCGTGGGGGCTACTTGCAAGTTACACGATGCCCCCAAAAGTGTGCGAGGTTCTTCGGGCATTTGCGGACCTGCCATCCGAACTATGTCTAACACACTTTGCAAATTTACGTGCGCAATATTGCACAGCAAAACACAATTGTTCAATCTTGTCCTCATTCGTTTACTCAATGACATGTCATCATTATCTATGACACTAACCGCTCAAGCCATACAGTCTGGAGATGCAAAATCACCTAAAAAAACCGTTATTGAGCTAAGATTCCCACTATTAACACCCACTCATCTGCCAGCGGACGACTTCCAGTCTGAACAGTCCGCTCGATAAAGTTTGTTATTGCTAAAAAAACAGATCCAATTCTGCGTCTATTTATCTTGGCATTTCCTCGATCGTTTTCTTCATATGCCGCCTAGTAGTGTGTTTACATTCGTGCCTAAACATGTTAAACAAACATAAATGGGTTAGTGAATCAAATGAGGATAAAACGCAGAAGCAGGGAGCATACGCAGCGAGCAATACGTACGCAACCATGGCGACGGGCATTTGGGCACGGAATCGTTGATAGCGTAAACATGCCAGTCAATGATTGTGGGAAATCAATAAATTCGTTGTCCAATCAGATAACGGAATATCCCGGTCGCGAGATTTCTCCTATAAGAGTGTATCAGGTAGCTACTCAATGCTACTAAGGACACTTCGCTGCCTTTGCATATATCAACAATTTTATTTTACGAGCAAGGCCACTACTCCGCAAATCTCGTCTTCTGCTGGAATTTCGTCCTTATCTTGACCACCTACCGTTCCAAAACACCGTCTCAGATTATTTGGTTAGCGTTTTCGTGCAACGCCCGGGAAAGGGTAATTCAATTTACCTTTTCTTTGTTCCTGCTTGTCCTTTTGTTTTTTCCCAAATCCTTATCAGCTTTTCAAATCACAAATTAATTGAAACACACATCAAACCTTCAACGCTCGAGATATTTCGGCAGACCGCCGAGAAATTATTCCACGTTGGACGCTCGTCTGATTGAGAACATGGAGAGATTCTCTATCCGGTCCGAAGTTTTAAACTTGGGAGACTTCACTGCACCTCTCATTGACTGGGGTTCAGCTTACGCATCTGGTCCAAACCACACTTTTGATATACGTTTACTGAACATGGCTCTCAGGTTATTTCTCCTTCAACACGTCTAATTTCCGACCAGGGTGCACGAAGGTCAATAGTCACGCTATCTGGATCGGATCTTTACGAAGTCGCTGGACAGCATTGATGAGGTGCGGTGTCCACCTCCCCTATTGTTGTGAGTGTATCCCATGTTTTTTATGCCCGAACAACTTACATGAGTTAGAAGGAATTTTTGGCGCGCCGACTTTGCCCAAATGAAAGCTGAACTAATCATCACAACTTGGAAATCAGCTTTTTGGGTGACATAATTAAAGATTGGGACTGGTTTAGTTATTTATTGCGCATTCTCATCAAAGACTATTGTCTTATTTCACGGAAGAAATTGGACAGCAGACTATCGTGGCAAACACAAGCTTTAAAAAAAGCAAATAAAAAGCGGAGGTTATGGAGGAAATTCCTCTCGGATAAGGAGCTCTGTGTCGATAAATGCATACAAGGCACACAGAAACCTGTTTAAGAAACTAATCGTCGGGACGCGGCGTACTTTCGAGAAAGACCTACTGAATCGGGCCGCAGAAAATCCGAAGTTATTATATGTTTGTTTATGAAGGAGCACGCGAAACAGAGACCCAATCCCACTATTGAAAACTAGTGAAGGCCTAGTGCTCAGTGAAGACTGAAAAAAGACAGAGCAACTTTCGCAATTTTTAAGTCAATCTTTACGAAGGACAGCGCATTTATTCCACCCGACTGCGACAAAGTGGACGGGCCAACGACTGTAGTTGTCTCTTTTGTCGAAGCTATTGTTTACAAAGAACTGTTGATGCTGAGTGTGTCTAAACCGTCCGGGCTAGATGACATGCCGCCCACGTTATTGAAGTAGCTCGTCGGAGAACTATCTAAACCGCTGTCCATGCTCTTCCAAGCGTCGTTTGATTAAGCAACCGCAAATAACCGCCGAATCCATCCACTCAAACGACGTGTGACAGGCGTCAGGCTGGACACACGAAACGTCCTCATTTCCAACAGATTTATCGAGGCTTGGGATTCTGTGCCTAGAGATACTGCCATGTCCACATCCGCAGATCAGTATGCCACCACGCAACGTAATATCACCAGAGCGATATCGTTATAGAGTTCTGTCCTAACACTTTATTACCGTCAGTATTTTCCACTTCTCAACGACGTCTTATATCAGCGGCTGAGGATATGCCACGACAGCAACGTATTCTAAAACGGTTAACGACTTGACAGTGCGTAACAGAGGATTTTATGTTTCGGCTTGTCTTTTAGAATGCGCGTCGACTGCAGTCTGCCACTCTCTGGAATTCGCTGCGTTTAACGCCATTATTTCAAACGAATCTTTTGTGTGACACCTAAGTCGATGTCTGGGGATGCATTCCTCATCCGGGTTCATTGCTCCCGCGAAGTCGAAGTATTTCGTTCATGAAAGGGCGCCAACAATGCGGATTCTCCTTCATGCAAATGTGCTCTCACTGTCTAGTGCATTCATTTACATCAGGAATAAATGATCCCGTCACCTCGCTGCTTACTTATGGTGATGTATACGAGTGGAGACAAGTTTGCCAGTATACCCATAAATACTACCACATAGGATACGTTGGTCATGAAGATGCGAGCCCTGTTCTAAGGATGCATAAGTCTTGTCCGTAATGTTTTCTTTCGCTGACCGCCAGCAGCTTGGAATACATTATTCACGCAGCTGGGTTTGCCAGAAAACAGGATTTTACGTCTCTGCGACCAAGGTGTTGTAATCACCCCCATCTCTGACTTTCGTGTGATTTAGACACTGATTTTCGAAGTTAAGGAATGTCTGCTTCACAACGATTAATTGAAATGACATTTCGTTTCTTTCCGGTAAATTTCATCGCAGAAGCAGTAAAATTTGTCTCATTTAAGGAGGCGTCAGACAAAACTCAGTCTGTGAGAGATCGGTGTGTTACCTTCATGTTGTGTAGAGGTGGCGGGTCGCCTCATGTGCTAAGTGCAAGTGGTCGTTGTTCCGCGTGTTCCTTAATAGGCACATAAGTCTCACTTGTGACTGCCCGAAATTATGTATTCTTCAGCGGACACAACCTCGCAAGCCAGCAGTCCTTCTCATCTCTCTCACACTCCCCCACTTCAATATGCTTCAAGGATTAGATGACATACTTAGGTTAACATGGGTCGTTATGCATTTACTAGAGTTGTAATCCATAGCGGAGATCGGCTACAGTATGGGATACGTAAAAAGACTCGCTTAGGAACAGCATTGCCTACCCCTCGGGCAAGAAAACGCCAGGTAATCTGCCACATCCTTAGTAAGCAGATCGTGACTTGCAGATGTGCAGCTGGTAGTGGAGGGCAAACGTTGAATATCAACCCTCGTAACCATACCCGCAAACCCATCTCACAGGACGCGGGAGTGAGTTTGCCCACTTCGGCAGTCCGGAATGTTCGTCCTTCAGAATTTCCGTGTATTCAATGGATGTAAGGTGTATTTTTTACACATACACCCGCACAGGTGAGTGGCTTGCGAGGGAATAAGTCGAAAGTATATGTGCATTTCAGAATTAAGTCTGCTAATAATGGTGTCTCTACTATTTCCCCATCACTGAAAATTATGAGGGGAAGTGTTGTAGGACCGAGGATCAAGAGATGGCATTTTGATGGTGACGATGGCATTTGACACAAATCTCTACATTGTCTAAGCCTTTCAAGACCATTTTTGATTGATCTGTGTATGCTTGTCATAAGCCTATACAAGCTTGAGGTCGTCTTCACATAAACACTTTTAGCTGAGATTCCTGTAGACGATAAGTCGCTGGTTTCGAATTCGAAGACATTTGGACAATATTACGTAAAGGGATTTTTCTAAGAATCAGACATACTTTTTGGTTTTTTGCTTGTTTTGAATAAATTAACTTAAATGCAGGATTAGACGTTCAGAATTGTCGATTGCAATTTCCCTATTCAGTTTTGCTAGACTGTGTACCTCGCGCATTTGCTATATCCCTACCGGCTTTAGCCTTTTCATCATAATCATCTCGGTTCATCACGACAGTTGATTGTCTTCTGTCAGTGGGCAGAATTGCATTTTTGTCATCCCGCCCTCAATTCTCCCACCGCTTTTGACTCACTTTGTCAAATATATTGGGTTAGTATGCGTGTCTGAAGCAAGAAGGTAACACGTTGCCGAACGGAATGCTTCTTGTCCTCGGCTGTTTAACTCTCCACAAGCATAGCTTCCAGGGCAGCACGAGTTCGAAAGCACAAAACAATTAACAAAGTGTCCCGAAACTCAACCAGCATTCGTCTTAATATTTTTTTATTTATGGGTATGCTTACCTCGGAATAACCTTGCAATCGGCACAAGATCATCAGATACTCAGCATGCATTCAACGAGAAACTGCGTCTTTATCTGAATACTATCTCGATAAAACTGATATTTGCCTCAGACTTTTCGGGAAAATTTCTCAAATACATCGAAAAAATACCACCGGAAATTTAGTGTCGACGCCAAATAGCCATATCCGCCCACATTTCTCTCCCTCTCTGTGTGTTTCTTCATCCTCGGTTGTTTCGATACCATAGCCCAGGCATCGTGTCCTCCAGACTCTATATTTACTTGGTATTAACGTGACCAAAAGAGTGCCAAATAAAACAATTTACTTATTTGTTTAAATTTCTGAGCTAAAATAGTACCTCGAGCCTTCACTTAACCGTACCCGTAAATTCAAAACTTAGCTTATTTGTGACGATAATTCGTAACCTACTACGAGTCAATCTCATAAATAGTGTAGGCTGAAATGGAATTCAATCACAACACACTTACATACTACTAGTGCCATTCTCAATTCCAATCCAGACGTAAACGAAAATCTACAATTACCACCAAAACACAATTATATTACCAAAAGTCCACCTGATCCTAGACCCATACGTAGCTCCACGCCTAACTGTGCTTATAAACCTACAATTGCACTTCGCCTTAAAGTCCACGTCTAGGACTGCAATCAACAACCGCACACACTGTAGCCAAAACCCCTACCCGACTGCACGACTTGATAATGCCTCATCGCAAATACGCATCCAGTGCGAGGCGTCTGAACACGATCAAAGCACAGGGCCGTACCGTCTGCTCTTCGGTTCACTGCGCTCAACCGCCTGATGGACGAGGCAGGAGCACTGATCCAGATCTACTGACGCCGCCGTCATTTGCCTGTGCTCCACCGCTTGCAGAGTGTGCACGCTGTTAGCCGAGGTGTAGAAGAGTGGAGGCCTCTGAGCACAGGCCGCGTGACCATCTTCGGGTCCGCCCCTCCAGCTGCATAATGTGACCGTATTCACGCCATGTACGGTGTCTGCTCACACGTTGGTAACATTGAACTCATCAACCAGCTTGGGGCATCAGTTTGCGCACTACTGGGAGATCTAACGCCATCGCACCATACTGCACCAGTGTTTTAGCCTCACGTGCATCGTGCATGCTGCGGGTATAGCGCTGGGTTAAGCTGACACACTTAGGAGCACCGAAAAGACGAGTCCTTTCAAATATGACCCCCCGTCACAGTTGTATAGAGTACAGTTGTATAGAGTAAAAAATTTGAGCACACCAAAAGAGACAGACATAGAAAGCAATAGAAAGTTTTATTTAGGTGTTCAAGAAAACCCACACCATACTGACTTTGAGAAAAGGGATGACAGGAAGTTAAATTCTACCAACCATATCCCAAATGGGAGTTAAGAAGATGGGATTCCATAACCAGGGGCAATTCATGCCAAAATAAGTGCGTCCATACACGTTAGTTGTCTGTCCCGTACGGAGCATCTGCCAAGTAAAATGAATGAAGGTCATGAATACAGCACGTGTTAACACAGATGTACACGGAAACAACTGCTTTGATTAGCATAAGCAGATGGTGCTGATCACTGCTGACGATCTACGGCGTTATTTGTGCTGACTCACGCAAGAGGGTCGAACTAGCTTCAGTAGAATTCCCGTCTTTCCAGTCTGCGTCATGGTTTGCTTTTAACGCAACACTTTATAGCCCTGTGCACAGGTTAGTTAGTCTGCTCCTCATATGCAGTATCGACGTGGGAAAAGCTGTAAAACAGCAACCAAATACGCTTTGGAAATCAAAGACCTCATCGCCAGCAGTGCGTTACTTTTGGTTTTACTTGCAAACGGATTCATATCAATCCAAATCACATTACACGCGGCAGCACACAGACTACCTCAATCATTCAGATCGGTCACTAACCGCAATATAATAGTCAAATCTGCATATTCTTCGTCCTGCATGTTAACATAACGACAGAGCACTATCATTTATATCTCTATCCCACTACATGCATGCAGTATATTAATGCAGTACTTATGAAATTACGCCCTGCTGATTCCTAAGCGGCACTCAGTGTTCACAAACTCCATTCGGCTTATCAGCACATGCCGAGTGGTCAATAGTGAATTGCCATTTAGCAAGCACAAGTATGAATTTGCAATGTTCACCAGTCAAACAAAACACGCGAAAGCGCAGTGCAGACAGAGAGTGCGTATTGTCATTGAAATCATTCTATTTGCATTAAGAAGCAGAAACCGATGCCAAATCCGAACAATTCGGAATTTCAAAGCCCCTGTAAATGCGCACTTCGAGTTTTAGTTAAAAGTATAATTGCCCGACAGTGTGGGCTAGACAGCGACAGGAATTTGTTCACGTGCAGGGAAATCAAACGGATGCAGTGTGCATCTTTATACGACTGCTGTACCTAACTAGATGCATTGAAGTCATTGTGGCGTACAGGCACAATGTCTTGGAGCCTTCTTCATGCCGCCTTGCGGTAACTATGAATGTCTCACTGCCGGTTATCAATACATTGGTTACTTGATTCTGCAGGAATGTTTACCAGCCCAACTGAACAGTGCTCTACTGCACGACATAAACTCCCTTGTTTTGAAATGTACTTCAACCACCATGTGAATGTCAACAAGGCGAGAGAAATTGACCTGTGGGGTTCAGCAGCAATGTGAAATTGCAAGTTGAACCAAAGCATGTGCGTCGATTTGCAGTTCCAAAAGAGTGTTAAACTGCGCGTGCGCACGCCCGCCACGGAACCTCATGTCCGATGAGTCGGAATTCCATCCGGAAACTGCGAGTCGTCCGATATGTGCATTATTTCGCATTTGCATATATTACTGCATTTCCCACTGCATGCAATCTGGCGTTTAATTTGGTAACCCTGAGAGTTTTGGAGCAAAGAATGCATCCCGATTATGGTCTTAACATACAACACTACTTAAAGTGTGAACATAAGATTTTGCTTCGTTTTTACTGACACGCATGCGTAGGTGGGTGTGTGAAATCAGCCACTACGACTTACTAGTCCAGTCGATAATAAACGTTTGACTGTACTGCAGTGCAGGATCCAGTGAGCAGGAGACAAACGTCAATCGTTCATCTGCCTTTCTCTTGACTCCGACTCGAACTTTGAAGGTCGAACGTTCTATCCCTCGACGTCCTGCAAAAGGCATAGAAAGCAAAGATACCACATCAGGAAGTCATTTTTATAACTACAAAGCAGAGCGAACGCAAAAAAGTGTAATGGAGTGCAATTCGCCACTTTAAGTTGTAATCGAAAGGAACGACTGGTAACGCATAAAACTAGCCCCCCCCCCGCCTTCTGGTAGTGCAACTGCAGCAGTTCGCTCCTCCGCTGCCTCCCTGTCCGCCTCACACTCCCTGTCGATCCGCTGCAGGGACGCGCGATGTTCGCTATTGGCCTCGCGATTGCTGGAAGCTACTCAACACTGTCCCTCCTCTGATTGGCTGGCGGACCTTGAGACAACGAAATGCGCACACGTGCTCTCGGGTCTGAGCAGCTGAACGGCGGACACAGACACAACTTGCCTGGAATGCGCGGGCTTCTGTGTTCGCATTTCCTCCTCGGCTGTCAAAGCTGTCCCACCCAGTCTGCCTCCCATGACTTCTGATTTGGGAACCTTTGTCTTCTCAACTGTATTATCTCCACACAACACGCTGATTTGATCATATTAGCGCAAAGACGTAAGAGGATTTGTTACCAGCGGACCGGTACTCACGATGACATTTAACCACTCATCTCGACATATCACATAAAAGACATTCCTATGTTCCTGATTTGTGTCAATATTGTTTTTTTAATGCTGGCACTCCTGAGCGTCCTCCCCCCTAGGCTCGGCACTATTCTTGAGAGCATTTACATCAGCAGCAGACAGGAGTTGAAATAAAAGATCTTATCAGACACATCTTACGGCATTGTCGGGCTGTTATTGGAGGCACGAAAAATCGTTCTTCGTCAATGAAGCAGTATAACTACAACAAAACAGGGTGTTAGGTGGATTCGGGAAAAAACAGGCCTTTGAACAGTTTGTAAGTGCTTACCCTCAATCTGTGGCATCTTGTAAGTGTAATGTCCCACGTGACATGTACCTGATTTTCAGTTGGACAAATATCCAGGCTTGGCAACCCCGTTAAGTTAAAGGCGGCTTTTAAGAAAACATGTCACCCAAATAACTCAGTCAGGGTAAAAAAGCAAGTGACAGTACAATTTAAATGCGTTCATCGGAGGATAAGAGAGGTTAGGATTGCAAGTAAATAGACTTTTTTTCTAAAAGCGCATTCAGGAGGCGTGCTGAAAGACTGAATTTAAAACTATCTAGTTTTCGCCCGCAAAACAGTTGTTAAGAGGAATGCCATTGTGTGTGTACGTTGTGCGAAGAAAGATGGCTGGGAGTGTTAGCGCTTTTATGTTACGATGAATGCTTCAGTTGAGCTAGACTAAAGCGTGTGATTACTTATATCTTTTATGACAAGTTAGATAACGTCAAACGATTTCCATTCTTACCTCCTTGTGGTGTGAATATCGGCGTATTGATGCGATGAATAGTAATTGGAATGGAATCACGTAGGTTGATGTAGTTTATATTACCACATTCCTCAAATCTGAATCTTGTAATGTTCAGTCCATCGCCTGAAAAATACGACCTTCTTGAAATGGAGCATGGGAGAATTTCGAAAGTTAAATGTCAGTAATGCATGTTGTTCGTTCATATTATGTAGATTTAGCTTCCTATGCATATTCGTACTTACGTGTAGAGCCTATGCAGCCGAAAGATCCCATGCTGGAGTTACAGAAGTCAGTTCCCGAGGCAAGTTTCGAGAATGGTTTATCGTTCAAAAAGCCGGTCTAAACAGATGAAGACGTACTTGAGAAAGAGAGAGAGAGTAGATTTTCCTCTCACGAAATTCATATCTCAACTCGACCTTTTTTATCAGTATGTGTAAGTGTCTGCTAAGTAATATTGCTTAACTGCGTACACTTCACTGACTGCAAAGACAATTGATGGATTTAAGCAAACCGGGATTCCATTTGTCAGGTCATTGAAGCAACTAGTCCAGTATGTGAACAATGCTCTCGTAACTGTCCTTAATGTTGATTTCTGCCTGCGACGAGACTGCGAGATATTGCCATATTAATTTGCGAATGCGTGAGCCGTCCAAATTAGGATGCATGCGGCCCAATCATTAGTCAAGTCATAGCATACAACCTCTTATTTAGGTGGTTTTTAAAACTTTCATTTTATGTCATCCGAAGTAGGTTACATACGGCCCAATCACTGGTTACTTACATTATTCCAATGCTACCGAGCTTGCACATTTAAATTTCGATCTAAATAACAATAACGGGAGACATTTTAGTCGTTTTGTCGAACGCATGGCTGCACCACTATGACGTGCCACAAGCAGAAAACTGCTCAACACATTTTAGAAATTAGCCTAAATCCTGAAGAATAAGAAATAGGATTCGTACCCGATAACCGCGCCATATTGCGGTCGTCATGTTAAGACTTCCCTTAAGGCTGGTGCTCAGACGTCGGATATTCCAATGACAAATTGTGCGAAGACTAAAAAAGAAAATGAACAGATCGGAACAAACATAAACAAATACTTAGAATTATATTCGTTAATGGTTGTATTGTGTGTCCATTGTCTCCCGCAGCGTTTCGAACTGCGCAAGATTTCTGTTTGGTATTTGCTCGAAAGGTCTTTGCGGATTTTCACGAACCAAAATAACTACAAATGCATTTTAGTCTTCAGAGAAAATAAACACATCAGGCGAAGGCTATTCAACAACATTCCATCTGCGGTCAGGTTGGGTATATGAATAACCTTACCTGCGTGCAAGAATCGAGAGTGAAGTAACCAAAAACGTCCTCCTGTCAAAAATGCTGGATGCTTATTTTGAATTACGGGATGTATAAACCATTTCTAAAATTGGTATGTACAGGTTTGCGCATAATGATATATACGGTAGAGTAGATGTCGGAAGAAAACAGTCTGTGCGGTCATATGGGTGTCCTAATAGGCGGAGAAAAGCAATCTAACATGCTCTGGATCCTTTGATCATGATTTTGCTCGACCTCCAATATTAGAGAGCGTCCTATGTCCAAAGCTATACAAAGGCCTTGTTGTAATTAAACCAAACAATGCCAATCTTAATAACTAGAATATGATGGTCTGACGATGTTGTGCAGGTTGAATGTATCAAGTTTGTAGTGAAAAGCACAGTGTTATGTTATTTGTTAAACCTCACAAATGCCTTACCTTTCGACCATCAAGGCCAACTGGACAAATATGAAGCACAAGCTGAAGATTCTGGGAGAACACAGTAGCATGGTTGAAGGTGGATCACAAACGCCAAGCACGAACGCCAAGCCGTTACGTATTTATACTTTCTTTTAGGGCGCACGACCAATAGACACATTTGTTTCTTGTAGTCTGCCGCAGAACTAAGCAAGCATAGCCGCATTTATAAATATCCAAAAGAACTCCTACTTAAGCAGCTCTCAGCATTTGTAAAATAAGGGCAAAAGTGCACGAGTATTTCTCATCCATAATGCCTACATTCTGCATGAATTTCTGCTTCTCTCAGGAATGACAGTCGGCATTTATCCCTGTGTTCATTATTGGCCATAATTGAAATATCCGCCTAAAGATGAAATCCACTCTATCAAATCCCATGCTTTACATGCGCCCATCAGAAAAGTCGTTTCCATAGTGAGATTAGACGAATCGTCCTCCATACGGCCAGTCATTTCACTATTTAGTCGACAGAGTCGACAGCTAAAGTCTAGTGTTGTAATAAAGTTTTTCGTGTCCCGTAACCCACCTGCGAGGGATTTTATTCATCATCGCGTACCCCAGTTTTTAGCTTGCACATTCTGCTAATGGCCCAGGTCGATGAGAGTTCGGAAACGAAAGTGAGGTTATGGTGAACACTGGGCGAAAATTCCAATGGTGCGAGGGATTTCCACTTACATTTACCTCTACAGTACATGCAGTAATAGGCGCTCTATGCAACAAGTAGTCTCAGCATACCCTAATAACAGAAGCAGTGTAGAAGCGTTTAGAGTTCCTTCGTAATTTCTCTATTGTTGCTTGATATAATTACCGGTGTTTGGATTCGTCAATTTCAATTCAGCCCCTCCCCACGTTTTTTTCAGGAGAGACAGATTGCGAACGTAATCTCGAGGACGCCATGATATCGACGAGAATATGAAAAATACGGGGGGGGGCCACGAGGATGAGCCAAAATCCTTGAAGGGGCTTCCTGTAGGGCGGAAATATTAACTCACTCACCTGGACTTACATCTAACATATTCTTTGGCAGTGGTCGGGGTAGGTGCTGATTTCTGTAAGAAACTACCAAATAATTTTTAGTCCAAATCCTGGTACGGCCACCATCCTGAGGGCGTTTGTAGGTAACACGTGTAAATACCTCAGGCGTAGTGCGTTCGACACTTCTTTGACCACGGATGCCAGTTTTTTGTATCTGTATCCACTAGTGAATGGGCGTTTCAGATTCACAATGTTAACAGTGCATTTGCAAACGGCGACTAAGTTCTTGAATCTATATTTTTCCAACAGACTCTCAAAAAATTAAATCCAAGGAGTACGAACAATAGACCGGTGAAGTTCTTTAGAAAATTGGACAGCGCAGCCTCAAAACCACTTACGTATATCTATCACTTGATATTTAAATTGGGAGGCGACGATGCGAGCAGAAGGCAGAAAATATCTGCTCGACAAATAATAATGTTGCTCAGACCACTGTGGATCAGTATTGTCTCGTTAGTCTAACCGGCATCTGTTGTAAAGTAGCGGAAACAACGCCAAAGAAGGCGATCAAGATTAGGGTTATGGGTCACTATGCGTGTTGATTTAAATCTTCGAGGAAGGGCTTTGGAGGCTTATTTATAATTTAAGGACAACATTTGTATTTAGCTGTGATGTTAGGTTTATGTTGCTGGCTCGGTGTTGCAGTGAGTTTTGGGCTTATGCCTAGTATTATATCCCTGGCTATGTACACTGCCAGGCGTACGTTTTGAGTTTTCATATATGTGTTAGCATCCGATGCATTTTTGACGCGCGGAATAATGTTAGAGTTACATACGTGATTATTGTAAACTTTAGTAATAGTAATACTAGTATTAGTAGTATTAGTAGTGACAGCCGTAGCAGTAGTAGGCATAAGGTTGGGGTTAACTTCCTTAAATAGGCATTGGCATACAATCTATATACATGATGATTAGCGATAGATTTCCGGTAAGTTTCAGAGTTTCGGGCATGTTTGCGTTAAATAGGCGTTTTTAACTTAGAACAGATGAAATCTTAGTTTTTATGCGGTCTTTTTTCTGCATACATGTAATCTAAAAAGGGAGCATGCAAAAAGGTTATGTTTTCAGCAAAATACCAGTATTGATGAAGCGACTCCGCATGACATTAAAAATCGTAGAACGCAGTCTAAATGAGCTTTCGAGAATGGCCGCAATATAGTCGGAACGTAACGATCTTAAGGTTGCGGTAGAATTATACCAACAGCTCTAGCAACGCCGAAAAACGGCCTTCTGGAGGTATTTTATTTTAAATGTCTAAATTACCAGATAATACAGATACTGTCAGTGTGGACAATCGATTAGAAACAATGAAAATCATTACGTATTCAGCCATAATTCATGGCCAAGCAGACACTCAACGTACTTCAGAATTAATTAAAGGTTCACATCACTTTTACGACAAATGTGCTCTCTATAAATAAAATGGTATGTTTGTGATTACGCCCGGCAGTTTAATTTAGATTTATTAGTCACTTACCCGCCTGACAAAATGTGTCCTCATGAAACCCTGTATTCCGATGATGGCCCTATTGATAAAATCTAGCACAATCCTGTTGACCTTAGTTTAGCTGCAACTCAATCAATTTGAGTGCGCTGAAGATACAACGCAGCCTCCGGTAAGCGTTTTAGGGTCTACATACAGAACGCAGGTTGTTAGCTGCAAAGTCCACCGACAGTTACGTGTAGTCCTTCATTTCACCATTGCCTCACAGCCATTTCCGATCGTTTCAAAATGTTCTACGTTTTTTAAAATATTGACGATTCTAAACAGCGTAACACAGCCTGTAGTATTTCTTGTATATTTATAATTTTCTGACAGTTGGTATTTATATACAAAGATATTGACCCGATGAATTGGTGTGGTTTGGGAGTGATTAGCATTCACTCGTAACTCTCATCAGTTAGGTAAACTACTGTAATAGAAACCATGTTTGAGAAGGCAATAACGAAGTTCCTAAAGGAGGGCTCCTTTTTTCCAGGATTCCAGCGTGGCTTGAGACAGAGCCGTTCTTGCCTTACGAGTTTGTCACTCATGGTTCTGAAATTGTTGTATATTGTCCAGGCCAGGTTTCCTTTCGAAAGACGCTTATTTAAACGCTGCTCTCAGTTCTTCTGCTTAGAAGGACGTCAAAGAAAGCCAGAAATAAGCTTCTTACATGCATGACAGAGGGAGATCGCAAATCGTATGTGTTGGTCGCTTGAACTTAACTACTACTCCTGTTTAACGCAGTGTCTCAAGTGCTCGGTCCTTCGGCCATCACCCCTTCCAGTCTATATCAGCAACTTAAAAAACAACCTAGACTGCATCGACGTCATGTTTGCCGACGACTTCAAACTTTGCAGAGTCATCAGAAAGGACGAAGTTATGTACTCACTTTAGAGGGTCCTAACCGAATTAAGAGCTAGCTTGCCCGTTGGCTCCTAAAGTTTATCGTTGCTAAGTGCGTAAACCTGGGTCCCCTAATCAGAAGGATCAATGAGGACGAGGATTCTTTACGATACCTCCTTGATGGATTACCTATTTGAAATGCTAAATAAGAGAAGGGCATGGAAGTTATAACGACCGTCTTGTTGTAACCATCATCACGTAGTTTAAAGGAGTCTGAACATGTGCAAAGGAGTCTTTTCGTAATAATACGAAAATTCGTGCAAACAGCTTTGTATTTGATCGGAAAACCCCATGGAACATTTGTTCCTTCTCGCGTGGCCTATGTCGTCCTGGCCTGGCGTTGGTGGGTCAACAAGGATTACAAAATTATTAAACGAATGCCGGCGAGTGTTACGTAGATGGTCAAGAATCTTGTCCATATTGAGTACGAAGACCGACTTGCTACACATTATTTGTTTCCTTTTAAAAAACGCATGGCGGATGTACAGGATCAAGAAAGATATTAACGATAAGGCGTAAATGAAAGGGTTATATTTCGGTAGGGAAACGCCTGCAGGCCTAGCATCAGTAGATTTTCGGCAAAAGGAGAGGACTCTGTCTACCGTCAGTGTAGACGGTGTCTAGAAAACCTCCTCACGAGGTCCCTTCAGGCTGTTTATTGTCCTCTTATCCATTGCTCATAAAATGCTTACCAGTGGAGTACTCAGCGAGAGTCTACAGACTGCCTGGGCCATAAATAAGGACGAAGAACCGTGACAGATGTCATACTTGAAAGGACTCGTATTTTCAGTGCTCCTAAGTTTGTCAGCTTAAATCAGTGCTTAACCCACAGCATGCACGATGCGCGTGAGACGAAAACACCGGTGCCGGATGATGCGATGGCGTCAGATCTCCCAGTAGTGCGCAAACTGCTGCTGCCCCAAGCTGGTTTATGAGTTCAGTGTTACCAAGCTGTGAGCAGACACCGTTCAGGGCGGGGACACGGTCAAATCATGCAGCTTGCAGGGCTGACCCGAAGACGGTCTCTCGACGATGTGCTCACAGGCCTCCACTCTTCTACACCTCGGCTAACAGCGTGCACATCCAGCACGCGGTGGGGCACAGGCAAATTGTGGCAGCGGCGGCGGCGGCGGCTTCAGTAGTTCTGGTCCATTGCTCCTGTCTCGTCTATCAGGCGGTTGATCGCAGTGAACCGAAGAGAAGACGCTACGACCCTGTGCTTTGAGCGTGTTCAGACGTCTCGCACTGGATGCGTATTTGCGATGAGACATTATCAAGTTGGGTAGGGGTTTGGGCTGCAGTGTGTGGGGTTGTAGATTGCAGTCCTGCACGTGGACTTTGAGACGAAGTGCAATTGTAGGTTTGTAATCACGCTTTGCATTGGGCTATGTATGGGTCTGGGATCAGGTTAACCATTGGTAATAGCCTTCTGGTGTTTTGGTTTAAGTTTTGGTTTTGGTTTACCGGTAGGTTTTGGATTGGTGATGTGTTAGTAGCATTTATTGTGTTCGGTTCCTGCTCACGATAGGGATGCGAGTATGACTGGTAGAAGGTTTAAGTTATCGTCTGGAATGGGTTTAGTGTATAATTTACGGCAAGGGTTAAGGTTACGCATAGTGTACCGTTTTATGTTGGAAATTACATTTTTGGGCTCAATTTAGGTCCACCTCTATTGATTACGTAATTATTAGGTTTAAAGTTATGAGGTACTGACGGTGTGGCCATATGTGACAGAACTACGGTTTTTGAGAATTGGCGCAAGTTTTGTTGCAAAGTGCTTTAATTTTACGCACAGATGTGGGCTATGGTGCCAGCGTGAGTTGCGCGTACATGCTGAGATTGTCTCGTGAGAAATTGAAACTATTATGTTTGCGTTTTGATCCCGTTACCGCTTAAGTGTTAGTGGCAGTTACAAGGTTTGATTCTAGGAATTTCGTTAGAGTTAGGTTTGTGTCTGGATCAAAATTGTCCTACTAGTTAGTATACTAGTGTTTTTCTATGGTCGGTTGGAGGTTATTGATTTCTTGGAAAATTCAGTGTAAGAAATGACGAGTAAGGTTAAATTTGTGGTTCAGGCTGAGCGTTTTGGGTATGTTTACGCCAAAAAGCTTTCGTAAATTTCATTTTTGCAGTTAGTGGCTTAACCGATCGAAGAGCACTGTGTGTACTGTAAGCTAACGTTCGTCAAGATCGCTCATCCAGTCGCTACGCTTGTTGTTTCTCGTTTCAATAACCTTACTTCGAATTTCCGTTTTCGATCACGCTAATGAGGAAAAAAGTTCGAAGTTTAAAATCTTGGACGACGATGATGTATGCTTTCCTCATTTAGTAAGCCTGTTCTGCGAGGACAGTGGTTTTACGAATGCAGTGTGACAACTTTTACTGAAATTGAGTAGAGTTCGCCCTTGTTGAGGCAGAGTACTGTCTTGAAGACATACGCATATTGTGACGTCTGCCTGTCAGGATATGGTTGTAGACTAAGCGCTTATTGCTTATTGACAAATATTTCACAGGAAATGTATCCGACGTTGGAGTGTAGGCAGTCGTAGAAAAGCATGCCTAGTTGTATGCCAGGTTTTCAAAAAGGGGATGGTGAAGGGTAAACACCTGGACGCACGATATTCGAAAATTAAAGTAGGCGTATGCGTAAAACAAATAGGGATAAAGAAGTGGTAGGTGCAGCTGAAATGTCAGCATTGGATCATTAGCCTGCAGCCCCTTTGCGTAATTTTCTATTAGGAGGGATCTCGCTCGGATTCCAGTCAGGCATTTTGACGGCTTAAACCCTCGACAGTAGAAATGGTGAGGGGGAAGTGGAAGTTTGTGTGCCTAGTGCGAGCAGGAGATAAGTGAATATCGTAGTAGCCGACAAAATGCAGTGTAGGTCATAGAGTAGAGTGTAGAGTTATTGTTGGATTATGTAAAGGAGCCATAGCGATAAAGGATGTAGTATGCTTAATCGTATGCACGATTAACGGCAAGTGGACGGTAAGCCGAACGTGTAATGTGTAGGCTGTCGTTGGAAGTCGAACAAGGATGAAGTGAAAACATAATGTGAACAGGCAAATTGTGACGGCGGCGGCGTCGGCCTCAGTATTCCTGGTTTAGTGCTCCTGCCTTGTCTATCAGGCGGTTGTGCGCAGTGGACCGGAGATGACCCACAGACCGGACACTGTGGCCCTGTGTTTTGAGTGTGTCCAGGCCTCTCGCACTGAATGCGTACCTGCGATCAAGAATGATCAGGTCAGACAGTCGGGTAGGGGTGTGGGCTACAGTGTGCGGGGTTGTAGGTTGCAGTCCTTGACGTGGATTTGGGGAGATGTGCAATGTTATGTTTCTGAACACGTTTTGGCTTAGGACTATCTATGGATCTAGGATCAGGTTGATCATTGGTAATAGCCTTGGTGTTTACGTTTAGTTGTGAATTTTGGTTTCCTATTGGAATTCAGATTGGTGATGACTTTTGTGCCATGCAGTGTGCGCGGTTTTTATTCTATTTGTGCTTACGTTTGGGATGGGATTATGACTCGTAGTGGGTTCCTAGTTAGCTCAATATATATTGGCAGCACTTTATGAAGCACCCACAGACATTTTTTAACCCACAGTCTGCAGAAATACTGTAAACCAGTGCTCAGGCACTGTGACGTCCGCCTGTCAGGATATGATTGTAGATAAAGCACATATTACTCATCAAAAAATACTTCACAGGAAAAGGATCCGACGAGGGCGTTTATGCAATTGTAGGACGGCATGCCTAGATGTATGCCAGGTTTTCAAAAAGGGGCTTCTATTCAGACATTTTGGCGGCTCTAACCCCGGGAGGATGAATGGTGATGGGGGTTTGGAAGTGTGCGTGCCCAGTAGCAGTAGGTGATAAGTGAATATCGTAGAAGCCGATAAAACACAATGTGGACCATAGAGTAGAGCTATTACTACTTTATGTAAAGCAGCTTAAGAGATACACGACGTATTGTGCCCAATTGTATGCTCAATTAACGGCAAGTGAATGGTAAGCCGAATGTGTAAACTACGATTCGTGTAGGCTGTCGTGGGAAGGCGAACGAGCATGAAGCGAAAACGCAATGTGAGCATCTAAACTAATGTAAGCTGAAAGGGAATTGTGTAATCAAAAGGAAGATACATACCCGGTACTAAATCTAAAAAGTTCGACATAATGTATAGGAAACAACGGCGAGAATTACGGAAGCCTCGAATCAAGGCAAGGGACCGGGATGACAGGGGGAGCGAAACCAACAGTAACCAGAAATGATGGTCAATCCTAACTGAAAACCTGGCCCTATCATTAACCCCAAAAATAATTGTAACCTCTGTTTTAAACCTAATCCCAAAACCTAACCCTTACACCAACCCTAGCTCTAAAACTTAACCATAAACCTAACTCAAAAATGTAGCCCATGGGTCCTAGGTTTTGCGTTTGGCTTATTATTTCCGTAAACGCTAACTTTAAAGGTTAGGTTTAGGGTTTGGCTTAATATTAGGGTTTCGCTTAGGATTAGGCCTTCAGGAAATAGTTAGTGCTTAGGGTTATTTTTACGTGATGTGCTAGTACTATGTGGTGTGGTTAAATTTCAGAATTAGATTCGGATTCGCGTTTTGTTCTCTTTAGGATGAGAATCAATTTTATACGAGGACGTGGGTGTATTTATCTTTACCTCTAGGATTATTATGTAGGTCAGTATAGGTGATGTAGTTATGTTTATGGTAATTTACTTCTCGTTTAAATTGTTAATTACTTGCCAGGGTAGGAATTAATCCATGTGAACAGATATGATTTGGTGTACGGTTTTGTTTGCGGCAGAGATTCTGGTTGTAACAATGCTAAGGACTTGGTTTATTCTGATGTTAATGCAGTTCCGTGCGCGATGTAAAGCGCATTTAAAGAAAGCGTATAAACTCTAGTTTTATCAGATACTGCGTAACGTTTGGAAACTGTTCATTTTCCAGTGTCTTCTTGAATATGCTAATGTTAAAAACGGCTACGTACTTTACTCCACAAGGAATCTGGACAAGCAGAAAAAATGATTTAAAACAGTTATCGAGGTTAAATCCACGATTTGCTGGAGGGCCTAACTGAAGGTCTTGTAGATTTCAGTTCATTGATAATTTTTCGATCTAGTGCTGCATTCTACACTGTCCTCACGCTTTCTTCAAATAAAATTAAAAAGGCGGAGGGAACAGCTTAGAGGTCTATCCATACGTGCCATGTCGGCTCACTTAAGAATAGCAGAAATGTTTGAGTTAGTTCGAAAACCAAAGCTTGCGCAAAATGGACGTAGGAAACCTGAAACTACTAGTGATAGAAATCCCCCCCCCCGTATTTGTTGCTTACGCCTTTCTTCCCAGATGGTCAAGCCCATTCCACCATTACTCAGTTGCAGCAACACTTCCACTTCAGCGGAAGCGGGGGAATGAGGATTTTAAAATTCCTTTCTTATACCAGTATTTAAATCCGGGTCTTGTTCCGATTTTCGAGATTAACGGCCTATTCATAAAACGCCCTTGTGCGCTAAACTGTTGATAAAACGAATTGTCATCAAAATGAACGAATTTCGAATAGGCAATCAAGTTCATGGCTCTTCCCAACATGACTTCTTGTGTGATCGCTCTTGCATACCGTGTCACATGTCGATTGTCAATCTACTAACTTCTATTTGCAATGCCCATCATTATATGATCATTGTGATTTCAAATCCTAGTTAGGTCATTGATGGAGTAGCTCACAAACGACCCTTTAGTTAAACTGAGGCCTCTTGAAATTCACCACCCCCTTATTAACTTAATCAAGTCATGCCTATACACTCGGAAATAAGAGGTCTTGTTGGGGTCCTCATTTAATGATGTGAACCCCATTGCAATCTGTGTACTCCAAGAAATCATGTCAGGTTCTCTTTTTTTTTTCTTTACATTAAGGATTTATCGTCAGCAGTTTAGCCATCTAAAGCCTTCATTTATGCCACTGATTTCAGATGCATACGCCTTTTTCCAAATCTACCATCAATTGTTGACTTTCTTTCCCACTCAACATGACTTACGGAATTCTGTCCTTGTAGATGTTGCCACATACGTTTCGAACTCGAAAGACTACTCCAAGCAGTAATTTTTTAGAATACCCTAGGACTGAATGTTTCACCATGACGGACTTACTTTTCACCCGCACCTATAATCTACAGCTCACGCTGCACGGCGGGAGAATTATGGTCAATACTGCCAGATTTTTGCATTTTTTTCATAATTTCTACATTTCTAAAATAAAGTCAAGATATTAACGAATGTTTGTCTTTCCCATGCTAAAAAATATGCCGGCAATCCTTTGGTTTACTAAACGAAGCTAATCGTTCTGAAGTTGAAAATGCTCGAAGGCATTTTACTAGGAACTCTTTATTACTAGACAAACGAATATTTCCTACTTAAACAGATGCCAAACAAATAACCAAAAAGCGTAATGGGTCTGGATCCTGGAAACCGGCTTCTGCCTCCATTTTGCAGTAATAATAGCCCAAATCTTCCTCGGATTCCAGTCCATTCGCTAGTTCCTCGCTTGCTACACCTTGATAATTTCCTCCCGATTATAACGCCTACCGTCTCCTCCGCTTTAAAGTGTTCTCTTTTCTTTATTTTCAGGTATACATTTTCTTAAAATAACTGGTCAATGGATTTTAAATTTCCAGGCAGCACATACGCACTTAAGAACAAAATGCGCCTTTATCTTAACGCTGACTTCACTGATCTTTCAATTTCCACATTTTCCACTGAACAGCTTTCTTTATGACTTTGAAAAAGGAACATTTGGCATATATGTTGCCGCAAAATAAAATTTTCCGTCCATATTTCCCTCTTCGGTCTCAGGGCTTTTGAGGTCTCATCTACGTTGTCAATCCCACCCTATTGCTTCCCCTACCTAAAATACCCAGACCCTCATCCTTTCCTCGTGAAGGATTTACCCTGCTTCTTCATATTCCTTCGCAAACGATGAACTTCGAGGATTTTAATGTCATCTCCTAATTTCAACTCCAAATGATAGGTTAACTATCACGGCATGCAAGATTTTCTTACATTATCCGCCTGAAGGGGCCATAGTTAGCCACAAACCTAACGCATACAATGGCGTGCCTCTAATAGGAAATGTCTAACCAGTAAGCATTGAAGGAAACCTCGCACGCAATCGCAGCCTTAAGTCAAATCCTAAATCCCTTATTCAATTCCTATTCCAAATTTAGCCCAAAGACTTGTAACTTGCACTAATTTCGATGTTCACATTATATTCTCACTTCGTGCTCGTTCGCCTCCCCACGGCAGCCTACACGCATCGTAATTTACACGTTCGGCTTACCGTCCACTTGCCGTTAATCGTGCATACGATTAAGCCTACTACATCCTTTATCACTATGGCTCCTTTACATAATCCAACAATAACTCTACACTCTACTCTATGACCTACACTGCATTTTGTCGGCTACTACGATATTCACTTATCTCCTGCTCGCACTAGGCACACAAACTTCCACTTCCCCCTCACCATTTCTACTGTCGAGGGTTTAAGCCGTCAAAATGCCTGACTGGAATCCGAGCGAGATCCCTCCTAATAGAAAATTACGCAAAGGGGCTGCAGGCTAATGCTCCAATGCTGACATTTCAGCTGCACCTACCACTTCTTTATCCCTATTTGTTTTACGCATACGCCTACTTTAATTTTCGAATATCGTGCGTCCAGGTGTTTACCCTTCACCATCCCCTTTTTGAAAACCTGACATACAACTAGGCATGCTTTTCTACGACTGCCTACACTCCAACGTCGGATGCATTTCCTGTGAAATATTTGTCAATAAGCAATAAGCGCTTAGTCTGCAACCATATCCTGACAGGCGGACGTCACAATAGGCGTATGCCTGCGAGACAGTACTCTACCTAAACAAGGGCGAACTCTACTCAATTTCAGTAAAAGTTGTCACACTGCATTCGTAAAACCACTGTCCTCACAGAACAGGCTTACTAAATGAGGAAAGCATACATCATCGTCGTCCAAGATTTTAAACTTCGAACTTTTTTCCTCATTAGCGTGATCGAAAACGGAAATTCGAAGTAAGGTTATTGAAACGAGAAACAACAAGCGTAGCGACTGGATGAGCGATCTTGACGAACGTTAGCTTACAGTACACACAGTGCTCTTCGATCGGTTAAGCCACTAACTGCAAAAATGAAATTTACGAAAGCTTTTTGGCGTAAACATACCCAAAACGCTCAGCCTGACCCACAAATGTAACCTTACTCGTCATTTCTTACACTGAATTTTCCAAGAAATCAATAACCTACAACCGACCATAGAAAAACTCTAGTGTACTAACTAGTAGGACAATTTTGATCCAGACACAAACCTTACTCTAACGAAATTCCTAGAGTCAAACCTTGTAACTACCACTAACACTTAAGCGGTACCGGGATCAAAACGCAAACATAATAGTTTCAATTACTCACAAGCCAATCTTAGCATGCACGCGTAACTCACGCTGGCACCATAGCCCACACCTGTGCGTAAAATTAAAGCTAATTGCAACAAAACTTACGTCAAAAACCGCAGTTCTGTCACATATGGCCACTCCGCCAGTACCTCATAACCCTAAACCTAATAATTACGTAATCAATTAGGGTGGACCTAAATTGAGCTCAAAAATGAAATGTCCAACTTAAAACGGTAGACTATGCGTAACCTTAACCCTTGCCGTAAATTAGACACTAAACTCATTCCAGACGATGACTGAAACCTTCTACCAGTCATAATCTCATCCCTATCGTAAGCAGGAACCGAACACAATAAATGCTACTAACACATCACCAATCCAAGAACTACCGGTAACCCAAAATCTAAACTTAAACCAAAACACCAGAAGGCTATTACCAATGGTTAACCTGATCCCAGACCCATACATAGCCCAATGCAAACCGTGATTATAAACCTACAATTGCACTTCGTCTCCAAGTCAACGTGCAGGACTGCAATCTACAACCCCACACACTGCAGCCCAAACCCCTACCTAACTGCACGACTTGATAATGTCTCATCGCAAATACGCATCCAGTGCGAGACGTCTGAACACGCTCAGAGCACAGGGTCGTAACGTCTTCTCTTCGGTTCACTGCGATCAACCGCCTGATAGACGAGACAGGAGCAATGGACCAGAACTACTGAAGCCGCCGCCGCCGCCGCTGCCACAATTTGCCTGTGCCCCACCGCGTGCAGGGTGTGCACGCTGTCAGCCGAGGTGTAGAAGAGTGGAGGCCTGTGAGCACATCGTCGAGAGACCGTCTTCGTGTCAGCCCTGCAAGCTGCATGATTTGACCGTGTCCCCGCCCTGAACGGTGTCTGCTCACAGGTTGGTAACACTGAACTCATAAACCAGCTTTGGGCAGCAGCAGTTTGCGCACTACTGGGAGATCTGTCGCCATAGCAACATACAGCACCAATGTTTTAGCCTCACGCGCATCGTGCATGCTGTGGGTTCAGCACTGGGTAAAGCTGACACACTTAGGAGCACTGAAAAGACGAGTCCTTTCAAGTATGACCTCTGTCACGGTTGTTCGTCCTCATTTATGGCCCAGGCAGTCTGTAGACTCTCGCTGAGTACTCCAGTGGTAAACTTTTTATGAGCAATGTATAAGAGGACAATAAACAGCCTGAAGGGACCTCGTGAGGAGGTTTTTTAGACACCGTCAACACTGGCGATAGACAGAGTCCTCTCCCTTTGCCGAAGACCTACTGATGCTAGGCCTGCAGGCGTTTCCCTACCGAAATATAACCCTTTCATTTACGCCTTATTGTTAATATCTTCCTTGATCCTGTACATCCGCTATGCGTTTTTTAAAAGGAAACAAATGATGTGTAGCAAGTCTTTTTTCGTACTAAATATAGATAAGTTGCTTGGCCATCTTCGTTTCGCTCACCGTCATTCGTGCGTCAATTTTGTAATCCTTCTTGATCCACCGATATCAGGCCAGGACGACATAGGCCACGTGAGATGGAACAAATGTCCCATCGGCTTTCTCGATCAAATACAAAGCATTTTGCGCAAAATTCCATCTCATTACGAAAAGACTCCTTTGCGTACGTTTATCTACCTTTAAATTACGTGATGATGATTAGAACGAGAGGTCGTTAGAACTTCTATGCCCTTCTCTTCTTTAGCACTTGAAATGGGTTTTCTATCAAGGAGGTATCGTAAAGACTACTTTTGTCCGTTGGTTCTTCTGATACAGAGTCCTAGGACTTCACAAATCTGTGAACGTTAAAATTTAAGAGCAAATGGGCAGACTAGCTGCTAATGGGATTACGACGCTCCTGAAATGTGTACCTATCCTCGTCATTTCTGATGACTCTACAAAGTTTGACGTCGTAGGTAAACATGACGTCGATGAAATCCAGGTTGTCAACAAATTAGCTGATATTGACTGGAAGGGGTGATGGCCGAGGGACTGAGCACTTGAGACAAACTGCTTAAAACAGAAGTAGTCGTTTGCGTCAAGGGTCCAACACATACTTTTTGAGATCTCCCTCTGTCATGCATGCCAAAAGCTTGTTTATGGCTTTTTGACGTCCCTCTAAGCAGAAGAGCTGAGCGCAGCGTTTAAATAAGCGTCTTTCGAAAGGAAACCTGGCCTGGACACTATACAACAATTTCGGACACGCGAGTGACAAACCCGAAAGGCAAGAATAGTAACGAGTAAATGAAGTAGTACACGTAACTGCCGGTTGCAACCATTTCGAATAGACGAGAAATGGTTTTTATTCAGCGATAGAATGAAGTACTGCACCTAATTTTCGGTTGAAATTGCATTGCGTTATATGGGAATGGTGATAATAGGGTTTTTATGGGCGGGGCAGCATATGAGACTAAAGCTGACGAAATGCATGTAAGCATAGAAATTATTTGAATTCATGCCAAATGTCTTATCACACGCCTTAGTGTAGATGGGGCCTTTATTTAAACAAATAGACAAAAAGCAAATCTTGAAGAAACTGATGCAGTTCGAGTAACGGTTGAGGTGATTGTTGTTGGCAGTGTGATATCTGCAACGGCCGGCAAATTGATGTCAAGGTAGAACCCCATATGACATGATGCACAAACTTCCGAGGGGTAACTGGTGGTCGCCACTCTACCGTCAGCGGTTGTTGCAATTTCGTAATCTTCCGTTTTATATGGAAAGAGAGCCTGTACATGTAAATTTCCGTGTAAATATAACAGCATAAATAGAATGGTTTCTGAAGATGATCCTTTAGTGAAGTTTACTTTAAAGAAGCCTCTAAGAATTACTGAGATTTCAGGTTTGACGACTTGCCAACAGCCTGCATTATGAGTATGGATCCCAAAACGCATTCCTGACGATTCGTTGTATCCTTTTTCCATTTAAATATATTGAGATACCAACAGAATTTGCTTGAAGAAAAATAAGAAAGCAGAACGAAAAGCGGAAAATGTTAAGATAAGTTTGGAAAACGACAGGAATTACACATTTACTGAAAGCAAATGCGAAAAAGCCAAGTGTAACCGGATGATGAAATAATGTGTAGACGGAAAGTGTCGTAAGGCCACGATCATGTTTCAAGCAAATATTTGAGCAATGTTAATAAGGAGATAAAAACTTGAAAATGTTTACTAGTTCTTAATAGAACTGACAAATATTCGTATTATTTTTTTGGAACCATTGGCATTGATAAGCGCAGACGGTTGGGCCTGTAAGTGAAAATAAAGGTAAAAGATGATGAAATAATGCAGAATGTAGACTAAACCAAAAACCGTTCACCTGATCTACCACTAAACCCAACACCTACATCTAAGCCTAACCGGAACAGTTAACGCAACACTAAGAGTTATCACAATTTTAATACTAGAATAACCCTACCGTCAAACCTAAAGTTAACATAAAACTAACCCTGAATCTATACCTAACACCAAACGTAACCCTAAACATTAACCCTAGATTTAACCCCAATCGTAAAGCTAAGCCCAATTTTAAACTTAACCCTAACTCTAGCCCTATGCCAAGTCATAATTCTGAAGCAAACCCCAAACTTGTCCCAAGCAATAAAATTAATCGTAATACATGCCCTCAACCTTAAGTTACACTGTGTTCTTACATTAAACTTAATATCAAAACCAGGCCTAAGAGTGGTCATAGTTCCAAATCTAACCCCAAACAAACCAAGCCCTAAACTCCTCCGTAGACCGAACCTTAGCCCTGAACTTAACCATTAATTATACCTAACACTTAGTTTAATATCAAACGTAACCGTAAGCCTATTCAGAAGTCTAAGGCTAATGCTGAACTTAACCCTAAATTTTACCCTCAAACGTTACCCTAACCCAAAA
>CACRXP010000288.1:226831-237560 GCA_902702965.1 Spirometra erinaceieuropaei
GTCTTGTTGCAGGCAAATTTATGTCCACTTTCCAGCGTATGAATGGCAACCTGGGACAAGTGGTCTCGCCTAGTTAATGCCAACTAGGGCCCATGTATTTGTGTAACGGCAGATTTCCTCGACTGAACACGGTAAATTGCCTCACAGGTGACGTGGAATTTTATAAACGACTTCTTCCGTTTCTAAATAGCCAACCCTAACCTTAGGGCGTACAAGCTGTTTGCGAAGTGTAGTTGTCGGTCCGTGCGCCACGTGTATTTTGTGCCTCCCCAGGTGTCTTTCATCTAGTTCGCACACACTCTTAATGTACGTGAGCGTTTGCCAATTTCTTGGGCGGGACGCCTGATTGAGACAATCTACTTCCTCGTCATTTTTTTCGAATTCTGTTGTCTCACACATTAAGTTACACAATCCCTAGGATTCTGGGAAAACAGTTCGGAAGAAAACCTGGTCTGGACAATGCACGAACTTCGCTAGTTTCGTACCTCTCTAACAAAAACGGAATCTAGTCAGGTGTTTTGCACAAAGGGCTGGAAAAAATTGTTCAACAGATAGCATCGAGGAGGAACTTAGAAAAATCCAGGACTTGCTTCGCGAAAATGGGTACCCTGACAGATTCATTGCAAAGAAACTTGCCAAACGACTCGCAAAACTTACCACATTCAAAGTTCCCTTCCAAGGAGACGCTGCAGGTGTACTCCCAAGAAGACGCCTTGACCAAGCTGTCTCGGGAACCTTCCCAGCAGCAAGGGTTCGCATATCATTCTCTACTAACCCTATTTTACGCGGAGAAGGCAAGGATAGGCTGCCACCTCAGACCGCCTCAATGTGCATCTACTCATTCACTTGCTCCTATGGAGCAGGTTATATTGGTCGTACGAGTCGGCGCCTTTCCAAAAGCATACGAGAGCACCTTCTCGCATGGCTGACAAAGGGTGAAACTAGGAGAATAAACAGCGCCATCCTTGCGCATGCAGTGGACTCAGGGCATCGTGTTGACCGCACTAAAGCATTTTGTGTGATTTCTAAGGTCCCCTCGAGCTACCCTAAACTACTGGGCCAGCGCCTGTTAGCAACAGCAGAAGCGGCCGCCATAAGGTTACGAAAACCGACCCTATGCGCCCAAGGAACCTTGTTCAGGCTCCGCGCTTACCGTGATCAAAGGTTGACTAACCACCTACAACTTTCTGCACCATTCCGCTCTTGCCTAGCCTGTAATTTAAAATCTATTTTTTATCGATTTTTCTTTCACCCACTGTACCCCGTCCTATGTAACTGTATTGGCCTGATGAGAATCTACCGAAAGGAACGTTCGCTCGCCACTGTCTCTTCTAATTCAACTTTATTTGCTAAGTTTCACTGTCAGAATAATTGAAGTATTATGCGTTCGAGGGTGATATAATGAAAGCAGAAATTTCGTCGGAAAAGAAGAGTTTACTCGTAAATTTTTAAGCTGGCCACACCAAGCTGTTGTCAGAGGAAATGAAAAATGAAAGATCGGATTGTCCCACTGGTGTTTGAGGACGCTGACGGACAGATAGACAGATAACATTGTTAGATGGATGTGCATCGTGTTCTGATGGCTGGCGCGGGTGAGAGGAGGTGTTGTTAGTTTCAGTTGTGTCTCACCATGTTGGGGGGGAGGGCAGGGAATGACGTATCGGTGAGGTCTTATGTGTTCTGACATGTGTTAGTATCTGATGTTATTAAGTTGGGTGCCAGTCAAACAACCGTGATCGAAGGCCCTCTTAGTGGACATCTAGGTCAACATGTTGGCTGATGCTGTTGGCATTGGAGTGTCAGGTTTCAAGGAAATCCCCTGCCTGTGTAATATTAGCCATGGAAACCACTGCAATACCGTCCAGATTGAAACGGAGATCAAAAATAAGAACTTGTGATAACACGAGGGATAAGGAGTCACGTCGGCGGATAGTGAACTTATATTCGTTAATGTGAATTCCAAGTATTCGTTCTGTGTGCCCAATATAACTGCAACGACAGTTAGCGCACGGGATACCGTAAATGACGATAGCTTGCTGTTATTTTGGCCTGGTGTCCTATACCTGTATTAAAGTTGCATGTAAGGAGGATCCAACGGATACCCCATTAGCTTCGTAACAAACTGTCTCCGACGCCAGATGCGAACACACAAGTGGAGTTATAATGGAGAAGTGGTACAGCGCAAATGCTTTTTCTTGCCCTACATGAAAGGAATTTCTAAAACGATCGCCGGAAAATGAAACTCGTTCGATATCGGCATCCACCACAGGCCGGCGTCCTCCTTAGAGGCAGCATTTTTTTACGTAAAGGACCCCATAACTAATGCCAGTGCCTCCAAGGGCTCTTGGTTGAGCTTCAAGGCGCAACGCGACTAGCTTGTCCCGTAACCTGATTAATAACCGCAAGTCTCTATCACGCAGGACGGGGCGGACGTAGATCTCGGTTACGTCTGCTGCGTGCTTCACAGGAGGCTGAAGGCAAACGCAACGACTTGCATGTAGACTCGTTTGCAGTGATGGTTATCCGGCGCTGCATCTACCGAACTCGCCACTTCTCTCCCACCCGACTACACTGCCATGACAGAGTCAGAAAGACCAAAAGCGGAGAGGTTCAGGTAGCTGGCACAGGAAAAAAGGGATGACGACTCAGATTTAAACTGACGCTTCTTAAATCTGCACCTGTGCGCGCCTCCACACTCTCAATGTGGGAATTTGTTATGGATACTCAGTACCAATAATGCCTACCATATCCCGAGCTAGCCCCGGTTTGATCCATGAATGTACCCCGCGGCCGGTTTTGAGGACACACACACTTACAGTAGATGTGCTAACTCTTGAAATGTCAACCAAAATTTCGAAATGATAAATTAAGTAGTATTGTAAAATTAATCATGATGCAGCATAAGTCTATAATGATCCAGTTACCTCGCGGTGTGTCGGCTTTCGAAAGAACTTATTTTCGGTTGCATGCAAGATCTAGACTGTGCAAAAAATGACTTCTTATGTATTATGCAATTTTGTCATTGATTTTCGAGGCCCTTAAAAATTCATTAATATTTCCTGAAAAACATGCATAAAAATATTCATTCTTTTACTTATTCGGTAGAAAATCACGTCTTCTTCCGATTTCATACTCAATAGAGGACTATAATTCGGTTTTAAAAAACTTTTCTCATTCCCGAATAATTTTGAACTCCACATGCTGTTACACTTGCATTCAGGGTTTCTAAACTGCAAGCTGTATATTTTCCGTGTACGAAAAAACCATCCATTTCTCTACAGTGTTAAGAGGAGACCATATGAGGTTCATAAAATTTAGCAGGGGGTTTGTGCAATATTGTTAACTTTACAAGCCACATTCGTAAATGCAGACACATGACGTTTCATGAACGGCCACTTAATGGTATTAAAAATCTCACAATTAGAATTTTTAAAACCGAATTATACTACTCTCTCGGGTATGAAATTGGAAGAAGGTGTGATTTACTACCGAATAAGGAAAAGAATGCATATTTTTATGCATGTTTTCCATGAAATATAATTGAATTTTCAAGGGCATCGAAAATCAATTAGAAAATTGCATAGTACTTAAGTAGTCATTTCTTGCAGAGTATAGTTCTTGCATGCAGTTGGAAATAAGTTCTTTCGAAAGCCGACGCCCTAAGGTAACTGGATAATTATAGATTTATGCTGCATCATGATTGTTTTTACAACACTACTTAATTTATCTTTTCGAAACGCGAACGCATTTCGAAATTTTGGTTGACATTTCATGAGTTAGCACATCTACAGTATATATACACATATTTGAGAAAAAAGGAAGAGGTTTCTCGGTAAAATCAAGTTGACCTCGTGAAATTACCTGTCTCAAGATCGAAGACCACGAATGCAACTCAACTTTTCTGAAGAACTACTTCCAATTTTTTCAAAACATTGGCGACGGAATCATGCCACTTTTGATCGAAAAATAGTATTATGTATGTATCATGTATCATGTATGTATCATGTATGCAGTGTGTTCAGTGGCCCGACTACAGGATCTGCTCATCTTGTTGTACTTTGTGGCTGGCTCTACGCCGCTGCGGGCAGTCATAAAGTGGCTCGTAGCACAGACAGACTGAGGTTACTGGGGTGATCGTTTCTGGTCTTTAAGCCGCTGTAGCCGGCCTTACTCCGGTCTACATTCGACGGTCCCTGAGCCTTGATCCGGATTTTCTTCGTCGACAAGCATTATTAAATTCAGCGCTCTGCGAACGGAGTCAGGGCCGTTGTCCATTCGGTTTCGATCAGGACTGTTAAGTATGGTGGAAGTACGATCGCTGGTCTCGTAATGGGACAGAACTCTTAATTAAGTGTCTTTTTTCACCTGGCCTGCGTACGCCCGTATGCATAGACGTCTGCAGCAACAATTTAACTCCGGTTGACAGCTAAAATGCACCTCAACATTTTGACTTTAGGCTCTGTGGTATGCCTTTTTTGAAGGACGGCATCACTCAATAACTTCGGTTTTAAAAGGGGTAGTAATAAATGTCAACGCTCGCTAGTATGCTTTTCACGTGACATTAGCAGTTGTTTGACGTTTAAATGGACAACCATTATGGACGCACATGCGGTTGTAAAGCATGATCTATGAGCGTCGGAGTATGCCTGGGTCTTAGAATAAACGGCTTTGGTCATTTTGATTATCTCCGAACAATCTAAACTTTGCACACCCGAAAACCGCTGATTGTTTTCCACTGCCCTCCACTATCGCAGAAATATTCTTTACTGTTATTATTCAAATTGCATAATTCGAATTACTCATTTGTTGTGATGGGCAAGGACCGGGGTGGAGCCATTATAGTGAATTGCCTACTTACCTATACCCATACCGTTATCCCAGACACGTGGTACCCTTAGAATAGTTTTCTTTTAAGGCCACTTCATTGCACTCCTATGAGGCCACACCCGTGTAACTCCTACTGCACTCCACGTGTTACCTTTTCCTGACTTCAGTTTAACCAGAACGGCGATGAGACATCACCAAGACGCATTAGACCACCATCTAAAATTAATGCGGATTTTTATGGTTTTACAGATTATTATTATTATTAATAATAGTGTATTTTAGGGTAATAGGCAATGTCCTTGATGAGCCTATTGAAAACGGTACATAAAATATAAATGTTAATGGTACATCTTACTAAAATATTCTCAGTAACATATTTGTTCACGGAAAACGTTTTCACAGTGCGGGGCTGCAAGGGTGCGGCAGGCGGTCTTTTCAGTGTAAATATGGAATTTTAAGTACAGTTATATTCAATCAGCATAAAGTGCAGTCATTTGCATAGTTTGAGAGGGAAAATTTCATTAAAGGTCAGGGATGTGTTAAGTAGGGATGAAATCAAGAAATGAAATTTATGGCTGGCCGCAGATAGTCCTGTTGTGAGAGTTGCCGTTTATCAAAGATCAAACGATCCAGCTGCCTTTTAAATTCAGCCATTGTATCAGATGTCACTATTTCACTTGGGAGTGAGTTCTACGGTCGAATAACACGCTGGCTGAAGGAAAACTTCCAATTGTCTAGGCGTGTACGCTCCCTCTTGACTTTGTACGGGTGACCGCGCAGGTGACTCATGGTCTTAAATTCAAAGAAGTCTTCAGTTTTGAGCGAACATTCATGCACGTGGATAATGCGGAATGTCCATAAGAGGTCACACCTCATTCATCTATAGGACAGGGGGATCAGTCTTTTTGGGTAGGACAGAGTCCTGAGACCGTCCACCAGTTTTGTGGCCCGTCGTTGCACCTGCTCTATGGCATCACTGTCTTTCTTCATCCAGGGCATCCATGATGGCATTCCGTATTCCAGATGCGGTCTGACGAACGTGGACGTATACGCCAGCAGGTGGCGTTCAGGATAATGAATATAATTTGAAATTACTTAGTGTATTGATCTATCGTAGAGTTGACCAGTCGTCCGTGTCTGGTTGCATGGTGACATGAACTTCATTGTGTGTGTCTGTCGTTTGGGTGGAAGAGCATAACCGGAGTAGTCGTCAGGCGTCGGGTTTCAGATTACGGCATACGTTTGTTTAATATAACCGTTTCGTAGTCATTAGTGGAGTATCGGAACTTAGAACTGGCAGATGGTTGTACGCTGCAGGCATAGTCTATAAGGATACTGAAGGCTAGCTTAGGCACCCAGAAAAACCCACCCGGATGCAAAACAACGCAGGCAGTTTGCTATGGCGCATTCTTGATGGCAGTATCACGCGCGTCTCTACTCAAGGTCACTGTCTGTTTAGATGTCATAGAATCATGTGTCTGTCACATGAACAGATTTACTGGCAGAAATTAAAAGCAGAGCATTTTCAGTCAGTACGATGTGTGGTAAATGCTGGCTTGACGGAAAAATAACAAACCAGATTCCTTTTTAAAAGTAGAGCATTTCTTCGTGCATTTTCGGGGTTTTGCACTTGCCACATCGTCTTACTACACAAGAGAAATATAATCTGCCAGTCGCCTGACCCATTTGAATGTTAACGTCGATTTGCCCCAGTCGGTTGCCGGCACGGCATGTGATAATATGCACTGAATGACCTGAAGTTATTACTTAAAACGACTGGGGACGGTCAAGATAGTCCAAATTTGGATAACAGTTTACCAATGGTCCTGAGTTTCAAGCATAAGGTTCTATTTGCGTATTCTGATCTAAAGCTCAAATTTTCCAATGTATTGCAGGTAGTTGATTTCCCTAAATAGAGCTAAAACTCTTTATCGTTACAAGAAAGAACGTGAACAACTTTAACAAACTGAACTTGGGGAGAACTAAGACGTAAATGCATATACGCAAGATATTAGGATGTTTTATATATTTCTGTTGCTTTGTCAGGCCCATAACATTATGACGCATAAATTTAGCGCTAATTTTTGCCTCCAAGACAAAGATTATCTGTTGCCCGTCCTTCTGTTATCTGTCTGTAATAACTAAATCGAGTTACCCAAGTTTGTTAAGACTCTCGGATCAGAATTGTGGACTGAAAGCGCCAAAACAAAAGGACAGATTGCTACTGACAGCATTTACTCGTGATGTAAAGCATGTCTTTCCAAAATGCTGCCAGAAAAATGACAGCCGTATTCGTTTTGCCCAATGCTGTTGTCGCTGAAGTGATGCATTTCATTCTACTGACGGACACAGCAGTGAAGTTGGTAACAGGCTTTTTGGGAAGACATTGCTAGAATAGTCAGCCTTAGCATGTGAAGAAGTAGTTTAAATGACATCTATTTATTTATGATCTGACGAGAATCTATCAAAAGCAAGCGTTTGCTCGCCAACTGGTTTTCTGAATACAGCCGTGGGAATTGTCGTAACTCCAAAACTGCCCAAAGGCCCCGCGGTGTTAAAGGCGCTCAAAAGGTTTCTGCGTTTCAACACCAAGCTCATGGAGGCAAAATTACTGGTCAAGTTCATCGGGAACTTCTTTGGCAGAAACAAATATTAAAATCACTATTGGATATCGTTGCGACATGTTCGAACAATTATTACCACCGAAACCCTGAAATAATACGCTGAGATTCAACTGTAATGTGTCCTCGCAAAGATGGAAGGACTTGAGCGTCACGCGTGTCAACGCACAGGCGTCCTTAACACCCTAATGTTGGATGAAAGACACGAATTTAGCAATTACGTGCAGCCCATAGGAAAAAATGAGAAGAGGCTTTCAAAAGATCAAGGTCGGTACGTACACAACCACCCTCATATGATACTTGATAAAACGTCACTTTAGGCATTATCCCTTGATCCTAGGTTTTGCATACCTCGTCAAAATTCCATCAGTCACAATTGGAACCTGGGTTAGACAGCCTCTGGAACCAAACCCACGATCTAGTGTTTTCTTTCACAGACAGTATCTAACATTGTAAAGCAACACTGGTAAACTGCAGTTATCAGTGCCAGAACAGACGGCCAGAAGCTCGAAAGTTGCTGAAAAAAGCATATGTGGAAAAGTCAAGAGAACTTCGAGAGGACAAAGAAATTTTGGTAACAAGGCCGGACAAAGGAACAGGTCGGACTACGTAAGGAACACACAATCCATATTGTCAGCCCAAAAGAGATTCAGGAAGGTAGACAAAGAAACGAATTGCACGGATGAAGAAGATGCAAAACTGACGGACTCTCTAAGAAGACCCCACACAGTGGAGTTACATAAGCGACCGTGACCTCAAACACCTCCGACCAGTCGGCACACCTCCCCCTAAACTTCATAGTCTAACTAAGATCCATAAGGAAGGCCTGTCATTTCGTTCGATTTTGGACCTGCGAAACTCTCCGAATCATGCAATAGCGAAGTGGCTAGCAGAGAAACTCGAGCTCTTACAGCATCAGCTAGCACCATACGGCTGTCGCGATACCTTCGAATTAATTGACAACATCAGAAGCCTTAACTTTAACGGCAAGGTGATGTTCTCGTTATACGATTCGGTTACTGAGACAGTAAAATACATTTGTGAATCTCTACCAGCCAATTAGCGAGAAATAGGAGTTCCGACGACGCACACAAAGAATTATTGATAAGATGTACGTTAAAAATATAATTACTTTTTGACAACCAACTCTTTAGACAAATAGACGGGGTAGCCTTTGGCTCGCCTTTTGGACCTCTCTTAGCCCACGTCTTCATAGGCAAGCTGGCGAGATTTCAACTAAGCGATCAAATCAATAAGTCTAAACATTACGATCACTACGTTGATGGCCTCTTTGCAATCGCAAACACAGAGACCAACATAGCTGTCGCATTAAGTGCGGTCATCACATACATCCGACAATTGCACGTAAAAGATGGGAAAGGCCGGTTTTCTTTCTTTCCTAGATTTCCGTCTAGACGGGAGACTTGACGGTAGCGTCCGAGGGAGCGTCTATCGGAAGAAAATCTGGTCTGGACAGTACGCGAACTTCGGCAGCTTAGTGGCCTCTCAACAAAGACGTAATCTAGGTCAGTATTTGGTTCTGTAACTCCCCGCGCACTTCCGCTCTCATCTCGTCCCAGCATTTAACTGCTATTACTACCCACTCCCTCTCGCACATTCCCACACCCCGCCTGTGTTTTAAGACGAACTTTAATCACTTTCTTTCTTTCTTTCTTTAATCAATTTCTGCAAAAAACGCTCCGCGAAAACGGCTATCCAAAGCGATTCATCCTCCGGAATATTAGACAGCCTGACACTAAACCTGCCGTTGCAATTGCAGACAAGAAAGACTTATTTCTTCGACTGCCTTTTCTAGGAGACGCAGCAAACGAATTAGTGAGACGACGTCTTAGGACAGCCCTCGCGAGTGCCTTCCCTGCGACGAACTTGCGTGTATTCTTCGCAAATTCCACCCTACTACGGTTGGGGGCAAAGACCAGCTGCCGCTACAGGCCAAATCCATGTGTATTTATTCATTCACCTGCTCCTGTGGAGCGGGATATATTGGTCGTACAACGAGGCGTCTGGAAAAGACAATACGCGAACACCTGCCTGTCTGGCTAGGTAGAGGTGAACATCGATCGATTTCGAGTTCAATTCTCGCACATCTAGTCGATACGAACAACCAAGCCGACGCTAAAGAAGACTTTAAAGTTATCTACCGGGCCCCGGCACACTACTCTAAAGGCCTGCGCAAACTGGTGCTAGTCATAGCCGAAGCAGTGGCTATTCGACTAGCGAACCCAGCACTCTTGTCAGAGGACGCTGACGCAGGAGGTCTGTCTGCCCTGGCCGACTCCAAACGGTGATCGCACGCCGTCCCGATCCCCTGATAACAGCCACACGCAATCACAGCGCTCACAATCTAACCGGAACCCGTCTCCTTCCCTCCCCCCCTATCCCACCCCAAATCCACCGACCTCAACACGCTGACTCCGTCATGCGGGCGGCGTGGGAACATTGAGTCTGATTAACCCTGCTCCCGAGACGCATTTATATTCTGTCTACAATTAGAATGATCATTACCCAGGTAAATGTATCAGCCAGATGATGAGTTACCGAAAACATATGTTCGCCAACTGACTCTTTAGTTTCTTTTATCACTGACATATTCTAACTTTTACCCCATTCCCGCATAAATGTACTGGCCTGACGAGATTATGTCGAAAGTAAACCTGTGCCCGCCAACTGGTCTTCTAAATAAGAATACTTCCAGTAAATCAGCTACAGATTAAACTGAAGACCTCGTTTTCTCGACGAGATTGATATTGCTTTTATTGGCTGATCTGCTGTCATTTGTTTCCAGTATGAGAAAGGACTAATGTATTGGCGCCGCGAAGTATATTCTTTATTTTATATTTAGTACAAACTAAATCAGAAAGCTCTGAGATGTTATGCCCGCCTACCACCTGTGTGCGCCTGCTCATGGACGACTGCCCCACGATGTAATGAAACATCTCCCACCCTACAGATTCGCCTTGCTCACATCTGAGCAAAGTAAAAACAGGATATTTATTTAAAATACTCTATTGGGTTTAATGTTAATCTCTTTACCACTGACGAACGCTCTATAAATCTTCTCCGCCTGCCAAATACAGTCATAGCCTATACCTATTTGCTTATATTTCATTAGCCTTCCTTTTTACCAATGCAGAGACATGCATATGGAGCTAGTTCTAATAATTAACATATTATTAGTCGTCTCATGTGTATTCGTTTTTTGGCTTGTCCATGGATTAGTTGAGAAACTAATTATAATAGCTAAATCACGTCTAAGCATT
>CACRXP010000288.1:246701-275125 GCA_902702965.1 Spirometra erinaceieuropaei
GAGGGAATGACGTATCGGTGAGGTCTTATGTGTCCTGACATGTGTTAGTATCTGATGTTATTAAGTTGGGTGCCAGTCAGTCAACCGTGATCGAAGGCCCTCTTAGTGGACATCTAGGTCAACATGGTGGCTGATGCTGTTGGCATTGGAATGTCAGGTTTCAAGGAAATCCCCTGCCTGTGTAATATTAGCCATGGAAACCACTGCAATACCGTCCAGATTGAAACAGAAATCAAAAATAAGAACGTGTGATAACACGAGGGATAAGGAGTCACGTCGGCGGATAGTGAACTTATATTCGTTAATGTGAATTCCAAGTATTCGTCCTGTGTGCCCAATATAACTGCAACGACAGTTAGCCCACGGGATACCGTAAATGACGATAGCTTGCTGTTATTTTGGCCTGGAGTCCTATACCTGTATTAAAGTTGCATGTAAGGAGGATCCAACGCATACCCCATTAGCTTCGTAACAAACCGTCTCCGACGCCAGATGCGAACACACAAGTGGAGTTATAATGGAGAAGTGGTACAGCGGAAATGCTTTTTCTTGCCATACATGAAAGGAATTTATAAAACGATCGCCGGAAAATGAAACTCGTTCGATATCGGCATCCACCACAGGCCGGCGTCCTCCTTAGAGGCAGCATTTTTTTACGTAAAGGACCCCATAACTAATGCCAGTGCCTCCAAGGCCTCTTGGTTGAGCTTCAAGGCACAACGTGACTAGCTTGTCCCGTAACCTGATTAATAACCGCTAGTCTCTATCACGCAGGACGGGGCGGACGTAGATCTCGGTTACGTCTGCTGCGTGCTTCACAGGAGGCTGAAGGCAAGCGCGACGACTTGCGCGTAGACTCGTTTCCAGTGATGGTTATCCGGCGCTGCATCTACCGAACTCGTCTCTCCTCTCCCAACCAACTACACTGCCATGACAGAGTCAGAAAGACCAAAAGCGGAGAGGTTCAGGTAGCTGGCACAGGAAAAAAGGGATGACGACTCAGAATAAAAATGACGCGTCTTGAATCTTCACCTGTGCGCGCCTCCACACTCTCAATATTGGAATTTGTTATGGATACTCAGTATCAATAAAGCCTACCGTATCCCCAGCTGGCTTCGGTTTGATCCATGAATGTACCCCGTGGCCGGTTTTGAGGACACACACACACACATACAGTAGATGTGCTAACTCTTGAAATGTCAACCAAAATTTCGAAATGCGTTCGCGTTTCGAAAAGATAAATTAAGTAGTATTGTAAAACTAATCATGATGCAGCATAAATCTATAATGATCCAGTTACCTCGGGGTGTCGGCTTCCGAAAGAACTTATTTTCGGTTGCATGCAAGATCCAAACTGTGCAAAAAATGACTACTTGTATATTATGCAATTTTGTCATTGATTTTCGAGGCCCTTGAAAATTCAATAATATTTCATGAAAAACATGCATAGAAATATTCATTCTTTTACTTATTCGGTAGAAAATCACGTCTTCTTCCAATTTCATACTCAATAGAGGACTATAATTCGGTTTTTAAAAACTTTTCTCATTCCCGAATAATTTTGAACCCGACCTGCTGTTACACTTGCATTCAGGGTTTCTAAACTACAAGCTGTATATTTTCCGTGTACGGAAAACCATGCATTTCTCTACGGTGTTAAGAGGAGACCATATGAGGTTCATAAAATTTAGCAGGGGGTTTGTGCAATATTGTTAACTTTACAAGCCACATTCGTAAATGCGGACTCATGACGTTTCATGAACGGCCACTTAATCGTATTAAAAAATCTCACAATTAGAATTTTTAAAACCGAATTATACTACGCTTTTGGGTATGGAATTGGAAGGAGGTGTGATTTTCTACCGCTTAAGGAAAAGAATGCATATTTTTATGCATGTTTTCCATGAAATATAATTGAATTTTCAAGGGCATCGAAAATCAATTAGAAAATTGCATAGTACTTAAGTAGTCATTTCTTGCAGAGTATAGTTCTTGGATGCAGTTGGAAATAAGTTCTTTCAAAAGCCGACGCCCTAAGGTAACTGGATCATTATAGATTTATGCTGCATCATGATTGTTTTTACAACACTACTTAATTTATCTTTTCGAAACGCGAACGCATTTCGAAATTTTGGTTGACATTTCATGAGTTAGTACATCTACAGTATATATACACATATTTGAGAAAAAAGGAAGAGGTTTCTCGGTAAAATCAAGTTGACCTCGTTAAATTACCTGTCTCAAGATCGAAGACCACGAATGCAACTCAACTTTTCTGAAGAACAACTTCCAATTTTTTCAAAACATTGGCGACGGAATCATTCCACTTTTGATCGAAAAACTCGAGAGACGACTATTCGAGGAGTACAAACCCAAGTTTTGGGCACGCTACGTTGATGCCACCTTCGTGATCATAGACCAGGATAAAATCAACTGCTATGCGGAAGTACTGAACTCAATCATGCCCGATCTACAGTTCACGATGGAAGAGGAAGTCGAGGACAAACTTCCATTCTTGGATGTTCTCGTCTGCCGCCAACCAAATGGCGAACTAGCGACTTCGGTCTACAGAAAACCGACGAACACGCTGCAAATTCTCAGCTACAACAGCAACCACTCGCCACAACACAAACGAAGCTGTGTCCGCACGCTGTACCGACGGGTAGAAACTCATTGCAGCACGCCAGCCGCCAAACTGAATGAGATAAAGCTCCTCCGAGAACTTTTCAGAGCCAATGGCTATCCGCGGGCATTCATTGAACGAAGCCGGAGGCAGCCAAAGAAACGGAACGAGGAGCACAGTCAGCCAAACTCGTGGCGGAGCATTCCGTACATTAAAGGTGTCTCCGAAGTCGTGGATCGAACACTCGCGCCACTCGGAATAGGTGTTGCCCACAGGCCTGACTCAACAATCCGCCGGCAAGTGATGCGGCCGAAAGATCCGATCCCTAAGCAGGAGATGTCGGCCGTTGTCTACCGACTTCAATGCAGCTGCGGAAGTTGCGACTACGTTGGGAAAACCGGCCGACGGCTGCAAACGCGAATGCACGAGCATAAGTTGGCCGTGCGAAGGTTGGACCCAAAGTCGGAGGTAGCAACCCATGCCGCGCAAATGGGAAACATCTTCAACTTTGACGCCGTTGAGATTGTGGGCCGGGGCGGCGATCTCACAGCAAGGCAAGTGCAAGAAGCCTGGATGTCCACCGACCGCTCTGTCAACCGCCACATCAATTTGCCTCCCCCTTATCTGACTTAACGAACCTTCTTAGCGGGGGACAGTCACGGCGCGGGACAATCGGGGCCGTCAGTCATCACCGCGGCCGACGGGGGCGATTCAGGTCACGGTGACATGCGGGTTGGATGCAGCCACACAGGCGGCATTGGCGGATCACGCACTGGACAAAGGGCGCCATAATAAGGAGTGCTGTGCACAGGACCTCCCAGTCCCTGAAGATGGGTAGACGAGTAAACTACCCGAAACGTCGGATCTCAAATAAACCCCTCCCGGTGAACGCCCACTCTTCTTTTAGTATTATGTGTACTATCATGTATGCAGTGTGTTCAGTGGCCCGACTAAAGGATCTGTTCATCTTGTTGTACTTTGTGGCTGGCTCTCCGCCGCTGCGGGCAGTCATAAAGTGGCTCGTAGCATAGACAGACTGCGGTTACTGGGGTGATCGTTTCTGGTCTTTAAGCCACTGTAGCCGGCCTTACTCCGGTCTACATTCGACGGTCCCTGAGCCTTGATCCGGATTTTCTTCGTTGACAAGCATTATTAAATTCAGCGCTCTGCGAACGGAGTCAGGGCCGTTGTCCATTCGGTTTCGATCAGGACTGTTAAATATGGTGGAAGTACGATCGCTGGTCTCGTAATGGGACAGAACTCTTAATTAAGTGTCTTTTTTCACCTAGCCTGCGTACGCCCGTATGCATGGACGTCTGCAGCAACAATTTAACTCCGGTTGACAGCTAAAGTGCACCTCAACATTTTGACTTTAGGCTCTGTGGTATGCCTTTTTTGAAGGACGACATCACTCGATAACTTCGGTTTTACAAGGGGTGGTAATAAATTTCAACGCTCGCTGGTACGCTTTTCACGTGACTTGAGCAGTTGTTTGACGTTTAAATGGACAACCATTATGAACGCACATGCGGTTGTAAAGCATGATCTATGAGCGTCGGCGTATGCCTGGGTCTTAGAATAAACGTCTTTGGTCATTTTGATTATCTCCGAACAATCTAAACTTTGCACACTCGAAAACCGCTGATTGTTTCCCACTGCCCTCCGCTATCGCAGAAATATTCTTTACTGGTATTATTCAAATGGCATAATTCGAATTATTCATTTGTTGTGATGGGCAAGTACCGGTGTGAAGCCACTATCGTGAATAGCCTACTTACTTAAACACATACCGCTATCCCAGGCACGTGGTACCATTAGAATAGTTTTTTTAAAGGCAGCTTCATTGCACTCCTGTGAGGCCACACCCGTGTAACTCCTACTGCACTCCACGTGTTACCTTTTCCTGACTTCAGTTTAACCAGAACGGCGATGAGACATCACCAAGACGCATTAGGTGACCATCTAAAATTAATGCGGATTTTTATGGTTTTACAGATCATTATTATTATTAGTAGTGTATTTTAGCGTAATAGGCAATGCCCTTGATGAGCCTATTGAAAACGGTACACAAAATATAAATGTTAAATGTACATTTTACTAAAATATTCTCAGTAACATATTTGTTCACGGAAAACGTTTTCACGGTGCGGGACTGCAGGAGTGCGGCAGGCGGTCTTTTCAGCGTACATATGAAATTTTAAGTACAGTTATCTTCAATCAGCATAAAGTGCAGTCATTTACATAGCTTGAGAGGGAAAATTTTATTTAAGGTCAGGGATGTGTTAAGAAGAATGAAATCAAGAAATGAAATTTATGGCTTGCCGCAGCTAGTCCTGTTGTGAAAGTCGTCGTTTATCAAAGATCAAAATATCCAGCTGCCTTTTGAATACAGCGATTATATCAGATGTCAGTATTTCACTTGGGAGTGAGTTCCACGGTCTGTCAACACGCTGGCTGAAGGAAAACTTCCGATTGTCTAGGCGTGTACGCTCCCGCTTGACTTTGTACGGGTGACCGCGCAGGTGATTCGTGGTCGTGAATTCAAAGAAGTCTTCAGTTTTGAGCGAACATTCATGCCCGTGGATAATGCGGAATGCCCATAACAGGTCACACCTCATTCGTCTATACGATAGGGAGAAAAAATTTAACTGGATCAGTCTTTCTGGGTAGGACAGAGTCCTGAGACCGTCCACGAGTTTTGTGGCCCGTCGTTGCACCTGCTCTATGGCATCACTGTCTTTCTTCATCCAGGGCATCCATGATGGCATTCCGTATTCCAGATGCGGTCTGACGAACGTGCCGAATATCTGTGAGAAGAGTTCTGGAGGAAAGATTTTGAAGGCACGCCTAATCCAGTGCATGATGCTAGTTGCCTCATGCACTGGATTAGGCGTGCCTTTAAAATCTTTCGTCTAGAACTCTTCTCACAGATATTCGGCACGTTTGTCAGACCACATCTGACGAACGTGGACGTATACGCCAGCAGGCGACGTTCAGGATAATGTATATAATTTGAAATAACTTAGTGTATTAATCTATCGTCGATTCGACCAGTTGTCCGTGTCTGGTTGCATTGGGACATGAACTTTATTGTGTGTCTCTGTCGTTTGTGTGGAAGCACGGAAGCAGAGCAGTCGTCAGGCGTCGGGTTTCAGATTATGCCATGCGTTTGTTTAACATAACCGTTTCGTAATCATCAGTGAAGTACCGGAACTTAGAACTGGCAGATGGCTGTATACTGCAGGCAGTCACTAAGGACATTGTAGGCTATCTTAGGCACCCAGAAAAAACCCACCGGGATGCAAAACAACGCAAGCAGTTTGCAAGGGCACATTATTGATGGTAGTATCACGCGCTTCTCTGCTCAAGGTCAATATCTGTCTAGATGTCATAGAATCAGGTGTCTATCACAGGAACAGATTTACCGGCGCGAATTAAAAACAGGGCATTTTCAGTCAGTGTGATGTGTGATAAATGCTGGCTTGGCGGAATAATAACAAGCCGGATTCCTTTTTAAAAGTAGCTCATTTGTTCGTGCAGTTTCAGGGTTTTGCAACTGCCACATCGTCTTGCTGCACAAGAGAATTATAGTCTGCCAGTCACCTGACCTAGGATATCTGATTTTTTCGCCTAAGGGCACGTTCGATTTGTTCTTGATGCTCATTAACATTTGAATGTTAACGTCGATTTGCCCCAGTCGGTTGCCGGCACGGCATGTAATAATATACACTGAATGACTTGCAGTTATTAATTGAAACGACTTGGGACGGTTAAGATAGTCCAATTTTAATAACCGTTTACCGAATGCTCTTGAGCTTCAAGCATACGGTTCAATTTGTGTATTCTGATCTAAAGGTCAAATTTTCCCTTGTATTACACGTGGCTGATTTCCCTAAAGAGAGCTAAACCGCTTTTTCGTTACGAGAAAGAGCGCGCGAAAAGCCCCGTAAGCGAATGAAATCGTCATGCTGATGTTCATAATATTTACCCTGCACATAGATATCTCATTTCCCTTGGAATGTGTCTACGACATTACGACCCGAGGGCCAAGATGGTAGTCGACCCTAATTTGTGAACAGATTTAACAAACTGAACTTGGGGAGAATTAAGACGTATATGTATATACATAAGATATTAGGGCGTTTTATATATTTCTGTTGCTTTGCCAGGCCCATAACATAATGATGCATAAACTTAGCGCTACTTTTTGCCTCCAAGACAAAGATGATCTGCTGCCCGTCCTTCTGCTATCTTTCTGTAACAGCTTAATCGAGTTACCCAAGTGTATTAAGACTCTCGGATCAGAAGTGTGCACTGAAAGCGCCAAAACAAAAGGACAGATTGCTATTGACAGCATTTACTCGTGATGTGAAGCATGCCTTTCAAAAATGCTGCCAGAAAAATGAGAGCAGTATTCGTTTTGCCCAATGCTTTTGTCGCTGAATTGATGTATTGCATTCTACTGAAGGACACAGCAGGGAATTTGGTACCATGTTTTTTGGGAAGGCATTACTATAATAGTCAGCCTTAACATGTGAAGAAGTAGTTTAAATTACATTTATTTATTTCTGCCCCGTTCCCATATAAATGTAGTGACCTGACGAGAATTTATCGAATATAGTCGTGGGAATTTTCTTAACTCTAAAACTGCCCAAAGGCGCTCAAAAGTTTTCTGCGTTTCACCATCAAGCTCATGGAAGCAAACATACTGGTCAAGTTCATCGGGAACTTCATTGGCAGAAACAAATAGTAAAATCACTATTGGAGATCGTTGCGACATTTTCGAACAGTTATTACCACCAAAACCCTGAAATGATACGCTGAGAATCAACTGTAATGTATCCTTGCAAATATGGAGGGACTTGAGCGTCACATGTGTCAACGCACATTTGTCCTTAACACCTTAAGGTAGGGTGAAGGACATGAATTTAACAGTTATACGCAGCCCACAGGAAAAAATGAGGGGAGGCTTTCCAAAGATCCAGGTCGGTAGGTAAACAGCCACTCTTATAAGATACTTGATAAAAAATCACTTTAAGCATTATCCTTTGATGCTAGGTTTTGCGTACCTCGTCAAAATTCAATCAGTCAGAAATAGAAACTGGATTCGAGAGCCTCTGGAACCAGATCTACGATCTAGTGCTTGCTTCAACAGAGAGTGTCTAGCATTGTAAAGCAACACTGGCAAATTGCAGTTATCAGTGCCAGAACAGGCGGCTTAAAACTCGGGAGTTGCTGACAAAAGCACCTGTGGAAAACTCAAATGAACATCGACAGAACAAAGATATTTCGGTAACTGAACTGGACAAAGGATCGGGTCGGACTACGCAAGGAACATACAATCCATATTCTCAGCCCAAAAGAGATTCAGGAAGGTAGACAAAGAAACGAATTGCACGAATGATGAAGAGGCAAAACTGACGGACTGTCTAGGAACGCTCCACACAGAGAAGTTACATCGGCGACCGTGACCTGGAACATCTCCGACCAGTCGGAACATACATCCCTAAACTGCATGGTCTAACTAAAATCCATAATGAAGTCTTGACACTTTGTTCGATTTAAGACATGCGAAACTTTCTGTATCATGCGATAGCGAAGTGGCTAGCAGAAAAACTCAAGCTCTTACAGCATCAGGTAGCACCATACGGCTGTCGAGATACTTTCGAATCCATTGACGACATCAGAAGCCTTAACTTTTACGGCATGGTGATGTTCTCGCTAGACGATTCGGTTACTGAGACAGTTAAATACATTTTTGAAATTCTACCAGCCAATTAGCGGGAAATAGGAGTTCCGACGACGCACACAAAGAATTATTGATATGATGTACGTTAAAAATATAATTTCTTTTTGACAACCAACTCTTTAGACAAATAGACGGAGTGGCCGTGGGCTAGTCTTTTGGACGTCTCTTGGCCCACGTCTTCATAGGCAAGCTGGCGAGATTTCAACTAAACGATCAAATCAGTAATTCTAAACATTACGGTCGTTAGGTTGATGGCCTCTTTGCAATCAACAACACAGAGACCGACATATCTGCCCCATTAAATGCGTTGATCACATACTTTCGACAACTGCACGTAAAAGATGGGAAAGGCCGGTTTTCTTTCTTTCCTAGATTTCCTTCTATACGGGAGACTTGAAGGTAGCGTCCGAAGGAGCGTCTATCGGAAGAAAATCTGGTCTGGACAGCCCTCGAACTTCGGCAGTTTCGTTGTCTTTTAAAAAAGACGTAATCTGGGTCAGTATTTGGTCCTGCGACTCCTCGCGCACTTCCGCTCTCATCTCGTCCCTAGCATTTAACTGTCATTACTACCCACCCCCTCTCGCACATTCCCAGGCCTCGCCTGTGTTTTAAGACGAACTTCAATCAATTTCTTTCTTTCTTTAATAACTTTTTGCAAAACACGCTCCGCGAAAACGGCTATCCAGAGCGATTCATCCTCCGGAGTATTAGACAGCATGCCACAAAACCTGCCGTTGCAATTTCAGACAAAAAAGACTTATTTCTAAGACTGCCTTTTTTAGGAGACGCAGCAAGCGAATTAGTGAGACGACGTCTCAGGACAGCTCTCGTGAGTGACTTTCCTGCGACGAACTTGCGTGTATTCTTCGCAAATTCCTCCCTACTACGGTTGGGGGCAAAGACCAGCTGCCGCTACAGGCCAAATCCATGTGTATTTATTCATTCATCTGCTCCTGTGGAGCGGGCTATATTGGCCGTACAACGAGGCGTCTGGAAAAGAGAATACGCGAACACATGCCTGCCTGGCTAGGAAGAGGTGAACGTCGATCGATTTCGAGTTCAATTCTCGCACGTTTTGTCGATACGAACAACCAAGCCGACGCTAAAGAAGACTTTAAAGTTATCTACCGGGCCCCGGCACATTACTCTAAAGGCCTACGCAAACGGGTGCTAGTCATAGCCGAAGCAGTGTCTATTCGACTAGCGAACGCAGCACTGTTGTCAGAAGACGCTGACACAAGAGGTCTGTCTGCCCTGGCCGACTCCAGACGGTGATCGCACGCCGTCCCGATCCCCTGAGAGCAGCCACACGCACCCACAGCGCTCACAATCTAACCGGAACCCGTCTACTTCCCTCCTCCCCCCCTATCCCACCCCAACTCCACCGACCTCAACACGCTGACTCCGTCATGCGGGCGGCGTGGGAACATGAGTCTGATTAACCCTGCTCCCGAGACGCGTTTATATCCTGTCTACAATTAGAATGATCATTACCCAGGTAAATGTATCAGCCAGATGATGAGTTACCGAAAACATATGTTCGCCAACTGACTCTTTAGTTTCTTTTATCACTGACATATTTTAACTTTTACCCCATTCCCGCATAAATGTACTGGCCTGACTAGAATTTGTCGAAAGCAAACGTGTGCCCGCCAACTGGTCTTCTAAATAAGAATACTTCCAGTAAATCAGCGACAGATTAAACTGAAGACCTCGTTTTCTCTACGAGATGTATATTGCTTTTATTGGCTGATCTGCTGTCATTTGTTTCAAGTATGAGTATAGGCTAATGTATTGGCGCTGCGAAGTATATTCTTTATTTCATATTTAGTACAAACTAAATCAGAAAGCTCTGAGATGCTATGCACGCCTACCACCTGTAAGCGCCTGCTCATGGACGAATGGCCCCACGATTTAATGAAACATCTCGCACCCTACAGATTCGCCTTGCTCACATCTGAGCAAAGTAAAAACAGGACATTCATCTAAAATACTCTAGTGGGTTTAATGTTAATCTCTTTACCACTGTCGAACTCTCTATAAACCTTCTCCGCCTGCCAAATACAGACATAGTCTATGCCTATTTGCTTATATCTCATTAGACTTCTTTTTTACCAATGCAGAGACATGCATATGGAGCTAGTTCTAATAATTAACATATTATTAGTCGTCTCATGTGTATTCGTTTTTTGGCTTGTCCATGGATTAGTTGAGAAACTAATTATAATAGCTAAATCACGTCTAAGCATTGGTAGACATGTTGCGAAGTTGGTAGACTACACTCCATAATCGTCTCAAACAGGTAAGTGACTTCTCGGCTGCCTTCCGGATCAGCAGGTCACATGCAGATTAAGTTTGCAGACTTAAATCGACGACGTTAAGGAAAGTAAATGAGTGCTTTCCTCATCCGATAGCCAGTCCACGGTCTTCTTAATCTCTTTTTTTGCTCCATAATGACGAGTAAGAACTAATAAAAGGATTCAGTAGTTCAACACTTTATCTGGTTTCCGGTCTTCTTATCTAATGGTATTGTAGTCTTGTTGCGGCCTGCATAATTTATTATAAAGTAATTCCGTACAACAGTCACTGAGATAAAATTTGCTCCCTGAAATATTCATAAACCATAACGGTCTAATTAATTGTTAGTACATTTGTAATAAGCTAGGGATGAAAGTATTTTTTCAAGGCGAATCAAGAAACAGATCTTTGACCGGAACTTTTCACGACAGTTAAAAATTGTTTCTTCTGGCTCCTTTTTCATGCGGTTCATCTGCTGCATGTGTGATACGAGTCTAAGACAATCACAGTGCGATAGGTGCCGTGGCTTTAACGGTTGCCAATTAACGCCCCAACTCAGTCCTCGCAGTCAGCGCAGTTGTGGGTTTGTGTGTTAAGAGACTTCCTGGTGGACGGACAGCTAGACTTCAATGGATCTTTCTCACTGCAGCCTCTAAGACGCGCCCACCCTGTGAGATCTGAACCAGATGTATTGGTATGCCTAGGGGCGGCTTCGGTCGCGCCAGCCTTTGCTCTTGTTGTTGTTGATTGAAATACTGGTCGAATGTTTGCTGTGGACGAGGGTGTATGATGATGCGCGTAGGTGCGATCCAGCCGCGCGAAACACCTGGCCCCCTTTCGTCTCTTGTCTTCTTAACTATGTCTTTAAGCCGGCACCAGGTGGGGGAAGAGGAGGAGGGGCAAAATGAAGTAAATGCGGTACAAGTCATCGTGCATGCTTCACACCTGCTGCGGAGCGCACAGTGGTCATCCTCAGTCACAACGGTCGAATTTCGTGGTATAATTTCCGACTAATGAGCCCCAGTATGCACTTCGCGGCTACGCATGTGATGCTGCTGATAGCAAATATGATAGTGATCGAAATTACACCGACAGATGAGGCTGTCTACTGCTAAATACGTTTCATCTCCTTATCTCAGCCCCCTCGCATCCTACTCTTTGAGAATGCAATACACCCCGCCTACGTTTCGCTCATTACGCCGAGATTTTTGTTTGTGCGGACCTCTGTTTGGCCGTCTCCACAATTACAAATGTTATTGAACAGTCGCCTTTTTTGTAGCTATTCGTCGGTGTCTTTAATAAGTGTCAATCCTTCTAATCCCCTTGCTGAAGTACAGACCCGGGAAATGTGTTTTCACAGGAGGTATACGTAACTATGCATAGGCGGCTCGAAAAATGTATTGACATGTGAATACGCATAGTTTGGAGGATCAGTAAAACTGAAAGGGATATCCTCAAATGGTCGATTACTTGACTGACGTGACATCTCCCTGACTTCGTAATTGCTACCTTGGTGGTGTCCTCTGCTAGTAGGAATCTAACATGTCGTTTGGATAACATTAGTCTACATTTCAGATTCTGTCAAGGTGGCATGTACTTGGTAAAACGTTAGCATAGCAACAGAAGAAAGGAAGTAAAATTTGTGATTCTTCACCTTTTATTCACCATGGAATAGTCTTTTAGTGGCCCATGTTGGTTGCGATAGTTTTCTCAATCCAGTCAACATAAGGAAATATCCTTGTACTAGTAGCATACACCCCCTCACAAAGGAAGCCTCCTCTGTTGATAATTCCATATATGATCCACCTACCCTGGGCCCCGAGGCAATAGACACCAGCTCCGGAGTCGCCATAACAGGGATTCTAGAGAAATATGAGATATAAGAAGTAAAGACAAAAGACCGAAAGCACTCAAAATATTTCAAACAAGGCCGAATTTAATCGCAATTGACATCTTTGACAGGTTTGATGTAGGCAACATCACAAGTTCAAATTTACCAGCCACGTCACACTCGGCTAACCGTCGACTAAGATAAGCAGTGGTCTTAAACATCTCCTTCGTACTTCTTAGAAACAAATGAAGTTAAGAATTTATGTTAAATTCATGAGCATTTGCGTGGTGTCTGAATTGGAGCCCCGAATGGAAACTTAACGCGCATATTTTTTCAAATAGTCAAAAGAAGTGAATGTTGCAAAATGCAAACTGCGTTACTCAAACTATGTCAAGTTAATAACTTACAGCAGTTTGCGTCGCAAGGCAACCTGCTACTTTAGACTCGGGATGTCCTGCATTCAATTGGCAAAATTCTTCCGACTTAATCTGCACTCTGCCCTCTGTCAGAACCGGTGAATTTGTGTGGCCGAGAATGCGTGAGCGAATAAGCGAGCCCCAACCTGCGAATGCGCATTCATCGGTTGCGGAAAACGTTGAGTCGCTCGTTGGAAGACAAGCAAAACCAACCTCTGCATCTAAAAGGAGTGAAAAGTTTCCCTCAGAAAAACAGACAGCACGTTTTAGTGTCTCTGACATTTTCCATTGATGGAAAAGCGTTGGTCCAATATAAATAGTTATACCATTATATTTTGGTTCCCCAGTCAAAACATATCCTTCTGTCTTTGAACGGCTGTGTACAAATAGGTAAAAAAGCATATTTTAAAAATGACTTCCGTGTCAGAGTTACACTGTCCATTTCGTTGTTATGCAATTGTGTTGTCCCTCCAAGTGTGATCTTGAATGCTGCAAGTGCAGTTCATCATAGCAGAAACAAAATTTGGCAACCAGTGTAGAAATTCAACACAGACCGTCTTACAGAATATCTAGGCATAGAAACTTGGGAAATGCTTGCAATGCAAAGTATAGAAGTAGAGAGTAAAGGGCGTGTATAAACTAAGCAGAAGATGTTACAGTAATATGTGCTATCTTCATACAAAGTCCAAAAGCTCCGTCGAGTGTGGGCAGCTTGATACGTGTTTAAAGTGCACGACATAAATGAGCATTCATAAAAGAAAAAGTCAGGACTATTACCGGCCAGGACCGGTTTTTGCAACCGCAGCAGCGCAATATCACTTTCATTGCTGTCTGTTTGTAATTGATACTGAGGATGCAGTATTGCGCTATCAACACGACGATCCTTCTCAGACGCGTCTGTCTTGGTCAAATCATGGTCGCCAATTCTCACAAACAGTGTGGCATTTGTGAGAGCGTGGTATGAGAACAGGGTTCCAATTGGAGCGGAGGTGCAGTTCATAGCCATTTCAACACAATGGGCAGCAGTAACTACCCATTCAGGTGCTATCAACGTTCCACCGCAGTACGGGTACCCCCCTCTGAAACTGCTGTAAAGACCAACCTTTAAATTTGAAAAGAAATGGAAATCTGAGAATCCAATGGTATATAATACTTGAAAAAGACCTCAGCTTAACTATATTATTCTATATCTGAATACGCTATTTGACGCTGCGGTTTTTATCTCCTATTAGCCGATTTTAAAAAAATAACATGAATTCATTCTTATGACAAGATATCGGACAAAAAACAAACGGAATATGATGAACCCTAAAACAAGGCTCACGATCCACGGCCAGCTATGTCTAATAGCTTCGCGTCTAGAAGATTGAGGTGGAGGCGAATCACCGTGAGGCAGTTTTCGAATCCCACAAGTTAAAGAATCTGAAAGCGAAAAGAAAATAAGAAAACACTTGAAATCAACCCTAGTGAATTGCAATTATCATTATCTGAACAAAAGCACAAAAAGTCGGGACTGCTGGCAAAAGCTCACATACAGAATTCAAAGCAGCTGAGAGAGAACAGAGACATTTTAGTAACTGGACCGGATAAAGGAACAGGCGTGGTTATAATGTATAGGTCGGATTATGTGACGAAAATACAGTCCATATTTTCAGATCGGAAGAAATTCAGGAAAGCCAAAAGAGAGAAAGATTCCGCAGACGAAATAGAAGCACAAATAACGGACTGCTTGCGCAGACTCCATGCAGGAGACGACTTCATCAACGATCGCGAATTCCAAAACCTCCTTTCAGTAGGCATACACATCCCTCGATTCTATGGTCCACCGAAAATCCACAAGAACGGCCTGCAAGTCTGTCCGATCTTGGGCATGCGCAACTCTCCCTATCATGTGAAATGGTTCGCGGAGAAACTCAAACCTCTACAGTTTCAACTGTCACCACATAGCTACCGGGACACCTTCGAATACATCGAGGATGTTAAAGACCCAGACTTAAACGGTATGGGGATGTTTTCACTTGATGTCTCATCACTCTTCACAAACGTTTCGGTCACGGAGACAGTTGAGTGCATATGCGAATTCTTGTCAACCAGTCACCATGAAATAGGTATTCCGACGAGTGCACTCAATGAACTATTAATAAAATGCGCACAATATGTGCAGTTCCTTTTTGACAACCAAATTTATAGACAAATAGATGGGATCGCATATTGGTCCTCTCATTGCCGATGTCTTCATGGGCAAGATGGAGAAGTGTCAGTTAAAGGACCAAATCAATAAACTAAGGCACTACGGTCGCTACTTTGACGACATCTTTGCAATTGCCATCAGAGAAATCGACAAAACCGCCCTGTTGGATGCTGTAATTCAAGAAGATTCGTCGATCAAGTTTACGTTTGAGATGGAAAAGGCAGGCTTTCTGTCTTTCCTAGATGCACTTCTAAGCAGAAGAGCTGACGACAGCATTCAAGGAAGCTTTTATCGAAAGGACACCCGGTCTGGACAATATACGAACTTCTACAGTTTCGTACCCCTTTAACAGAAATGTAATCTGATCCGATGTTTGGCGCAAAGGGGTAGAAAAATTTGTTCGGCAGATAGCGTTGATGAAGAACTTAGAATAATCAAGGAGCAACAGCAGAGGCAACTGCCATCAGGCTACAGAGGCCGGTCATGTGCGCGCAGAAGAATCCTTTGCACGCTCCGCCTCTACCGTGGGCCAGGATAGATTAACTGCATGCAGGTGTCCGCGCCCCCACATCTTTCACTTCCCGCCTTGTGACACGGCCCATCCTAACCCTCACTGCCACTGACTACAACCTCTGAGCCCCCTCCCACCCACCCCTTCCCCACTCTGTTCAAATAACCCGTTTGTATGAAAGGACGAAATATGGTCCAGTGCACATATCACCCACATCTTCAGTATGCACCTCCATTCATTAAAAAAGCATATGCACGAAGAGAAATTTTCAAAAGCACCGGTAAGCTCGCCGAATGGTCTTTCTCAAAAAGGAATATAAACGAAGCAAATAAAGAGCTCAGAAAAAAAACCAAAAAGAGAAAGGAATGCAAAATGGGAAAAATGCAAAACAAAAGAAAATTCAACCAGAAGACGCGATAACGGCAGCAAATTTATCCACGTTTTACTTCATATGCCTGCGAGGTAAGTCATGTGAAGTTATCTACGATAGTAAATATAACAAGGTGGAAACTAAGGCATGTTTTCCAAACGCAGGCGAAACCTCAGATATCTCGATGGGAATCGCGTTCCCTGGCACACATTACTCCACGTTTTACTTAACATGACTGCTAGGCAAGTCATGTGAAGTTCTCTACGATAGAAAATATAACAAGGGCTTACCTACCTGAGGGTGGAGTTATCACGCTGGTCGTTGCAGCTGGTGCCAAATAAAGGGGATTCTTGTAGCCCAGGCTGACAGAAATGTCGTATTTGGTCAGGCGTTGTAGACCGCCGACTGTGTATGTTCCATTGAAACGCCTATAGTCTATTTCCACTTGGCTATCCCCAACATTCAGAAAATAGTATTTGCTCTCCAGACTCCAGTTCTTTGGTGGATTCCAGTTTAAGTTAACAGAGGTACCATTGATGACCTCAGCACGCAGATCTGTCGGCATGTCAGTTCCTTGCACGCAACAAAAATAATCAATAGTATAGTGACATGGCATGGGGAGTTTGTGTTGTTGCATAAACCTAACGGTGGACAATGTATTTGTATGGTTAGGTAGGCATATGAGGCTACGTTAGCATAGATTTGAAAGCGAGGCATAATAATGGAAGAATGAGAGAATGACACCTTCTGCGAAGGTTCTTGCCGATCGATTTGCTGGCCTGCCGAAATAATCCATTCCGGCGTATTTGGCCTCCAAAGTGATCACGTAGGTGGTCGATGGTGTGAGGTTGCCGATTAGCGTCCTGTAAGTCGTACCCACTAGTAGGCTTTCTGTTCGATCTCCGGAAATGTTGAGCCTATAGTTGTCAATTTTGAGACCAGTGTCCTTGGGAGATTCCCAGACCACTCTGATGGTGTCTGAGCTGTAGACGTCCAGCCTCATGCCAAGTGGTTTGTCATTGCCTTAAGGTAGGATATATCGCCAATCTTAATCAGAATCTGTTTTTTTCTGTGCGTCTTCTATATTTTTCCTGTTTTTTTTCTTTTTTTACTATTTCCATTTTTGGGTACATTTTTTGTTTCTTTTAGTTAAATTTTTATCTGAGCTTTTCTACTTTTGCATCATCAACCTTGCGTCTTGCAAATGATACTTGCAATCGTACTTCTCTCTATCATGTCTCTCCTCCTTCCCTATTTATTTCAACTTTATTTATGTGTTCTCGCTAACTGTCATATAAAATCTTTGATTTTTACTACACTATCATATATACTTGAACGTTAGTTTGCCGCGGACTTTAGTTTTGTGCATTACTGCCCTCGAAATTTTCCGGAATTTTGGATGTATTTACGTATTTTCTTTCAGTCATATACTTTTGTTTAGTCTGCTTTGTTCAATATTTCTAGTTTAGGTGACTGTATGCTCTGAAATCCAAAGTTGTGTCCAAAAGTTTTTCAAGACTTTTATTCTCATCTTGCGGCACATTTCAAGGAAAAAATTTGACCTTTCATATTTTGTCTCATGCTTTGATTTTTCAATACATTTTGTGAATTTTATGTGCAAATTAAAATACCTAATTAATGATGTCTTGTGCTGATACTTTACTTTTTCCACACGGTAAAATTAACACAAATCATATACTTCATAATATATTTTGTGCACACTTCCAAAATGTGGTTGTAACCTCCTTATGAAAACCAGACGTTTGTAGTTATTGTCCTATCATATTTATTTGGGCGACATTTTGCCACGGTAAAACTGTTTCATTAAAGTCTTTCGAAGGATTTTTTCAGGTAAATTATAAAATGATCAAAATGGATTAAATTTGATTAGCTACAACAAACAGTACACGACTATTTTGAAAAAAGCCAGGCCGATTGTTAGCATTATTTTTTATTAATGAAGGTCCCATCTTGTATAATGACCATCACCAATTAAGTCTGCATCAATTTTCGAAATGCACAAATCAAAATTCCTAAACGATATCTAGAGGAACATGGCTACCCTTAAAAGTATCTAAAGGCTATTTAAATATAACATGAGACTTACGGCAAGGGCACACTTCGACCACAAGTAGAATAATTAACGTTATTACGACCATAGCGCCCGACATCAGATACATTGAAAATTGACACATGACGGGCGTATTTATATATATAGACTGGGATTACGAGATTCGTTGCAGATTGCGTCAATGCGTTTTCAGAATGAAATGTTTTTATCTAACTTGCGGAGGGTTTTACTCAAAAGCTCGCTGGATGTAGACTTTTTTCAACTTTTTTCATTTCCTACAGCCGCATAGGTGGTTTGTGAAAAATATGTGAGCGAGTTCGACATCTTATGGATTTCACGCATTTTTTACTGTTTTAATCAGAGCATTTTAGGGAATTCGTAGTCATCTTCGAATTATTTCTTGGCGCAGATTGGAAAATGAACTTCTGCTTTTCCACAATAAGCAAACCAGACGTGTTTTGACCCAGCTGAAACTATAATTGATTTTGCAGATTTAAATTGTAAGTCGCAAGCAAGGCACTGGACAAGGATTGATCAGTGATTTACTCTTTCAAAATGATGATGAGGCACAAGAATTTTTATATATCACCAAAGGGTCAGGTACTAACGCCCTGTAGATATATTAACACTACACAGGAAGATGTGTGTGTCCAATATTTCGGTTATTACATTAATTTACATGCTTGTTGCACAAGAAAGTTTTTTTTTATCAGAACGCAGTTCTTCAACGGAGGGTCTTACTGAGCTCGTATGCATCGCCAGGAAGCTTTTAACCCAAACAGGACAGAGAACATCTGGTTTCCCTCAGTTTGCAAACCAATCGTATTTTGACTAAACTAGAATTAAAATTTGTCTTTTAGATATAAAGTACAAATCCGTATCGATGCACTGGACAAGGATTCATCAGTGATCTACTCCCTCAAGTCCATGATAAGACGCATGAATATATTGTATGTCAGCAAATGGTCAGGTGCTGACCCGCTGTCAATACATTAACATCACACAGGAAACCATGTGTTTCCAACATGTCGTCCTATTACTCGCCCCACATGCATGTCCTTCACGAATGTCTTTGTCGAAATGCAGTATTAGGGAAGCAAACAGGAAAACGGTAAATGTTTTCTGATAAATTAAGCTCGTAGCACATTCCACATTCCTAGTAGACAAAAAACCACCCGATATTTCTCTCAGAGTGCGTGCGCAACAGCAGTGCCTTTGCAGTCTTCTTCGAGCCCAACTAATCTGGGATCCTTATATTCCCCGAATGTCGAAAAGAGACGTGGAAAGCAAGTTTGAGTGAAATATAGATTTGAATTTTCTTCTGCACTTTGAAAATACTGGACATAGCTGGTCTTCAAATAAATCACAGTTACGGCAGCAACAGCATCTCATATTCAGACAAACTTCCCAAAAGCGAACAACAGCCAAGCGGACTAGATAATTGGAACTGACGAACGAATGGTAGATACTTTGGCTTGTTCAAATAATTCAATTAAACTACTAGTGAATAGCCCGGCGACTTTGATTGGATTCGAATTTACGATAGCAGGGACAGGCTTCGAGGACAGTCATCACATCAACCGCCAGAACCCCTAGGCCCCGACCGGAAGCCGTGAGTTAAATCGCATTCGGATCAGGTTATCCGAACAGCCTACTGCAAAGTATGGAATTCACCAGATCAGATTAATTAAGCTGAATATCCAATTGCAATTTCCTTAGTGATCAATAGAGGACCGACGAAATGGCTCATAGGCAAACCTAATTAACAAGTTTCTTGGCAGATGTGAATAATTCAGTTGACTAAACAGTAAAATGTTCGGCGGCGTCGGTGGGGTTCAGACCCACGACAGCAAGCCTGAGGCTTTAGTACAGCCATAAGGTAGGCACCTAAGCGACAGAGCGGGTAAACTGACCCAGGATAATTAAACGTACGGCTTCCGGCCAGGACCTCGTAGATCTCGTGTTTAGGGCGTTGTCTGCATTGTAAGATGTCAAATTCTAGTGTCGTGGTTCTCCAGCCTATATTCAATGAACAAGCGCAATGACCTCCCGCCTACCTATCATGTGGGCACTTTGCGTGGGCAAAGTACCCATTTATGAGGCGAGGACGCGGTCGACCGATAATTCCAACAACAGTGAACCAACTTGTCGAGTATTCCTTACACCATGAATCAGCAATGGTGATTTCGTTTCAGTAAGTAACTACTTGGGTGCGGACTAACAGGCCATCATCGCACCAATTATGACCACCAGCGATGAATGCGGGAAAGGCCAGATATATTAGACATGTAATGGTGTGGCACCTACAACCAGCAAATTATACAACCTTTTGCATCCGTTACACTTTTCTGAAACTGTCTCTGATAATGGGCCCGGGTGAGAATCCAGAATGTCTGGGCGAAAATTCCTTGTTTCAGCGATCACACTTACTTCTTATGACTTAGAAGTTTCTCAGTCAACTGCCCCGCATCTACCGTGTGTTCTGATTCTCCGCACACTTTAACCGAAACAGACTTGCTTTCTGCTTCTGCGACGTTTTTCAATTATCGTTGCGAAAAAATGTCATCTCTTTCAGCACATCGATGAGGAATAAAGACGTCTTTCTTAAGTTCGGCGTTTTGAGGGAATTAGGTTTATTGGCAGCTTGCCACTCGCCATTCTGGGAAACGACTGTCACTAATAGTTCTAACTTATTTGCATACGAACAAAGCATCTAGGCGTGTTGAAAGATGTCAAGGCCTCCTGTATTTGCTGTATGATCAGTAAAACATACGCGTCACCCGAACGGACACTAGTCATCGCGCTCTTGCATTCACCCACTTCCTCCAAAATGGACACTCTAACAACGATGATAAATGCGTTAGGTCTCTGGTAGATAGTTGGCATCTGAAAGCAAGCATTCAACCTCACAGAGTCCTAAAACATATTATGTATATATTCCTTTGCCTTTCGAAGTAAAATAGCACTGTTAAGTTACCTTTACGTTTCCAGGCTCATGTTCCTTGCAGCCGATCAAAACTTACGACTGTTACGCTTAAGCTATGCAAAATCTGGCACTTTTGCCTCAACTAAAACTGATCTACAATTCCCTAAAAAAACATGATTAGACGGCAGTGATATGAAACTAGGGATATGCTCACGTTCAGAATACAACCTTAACAAATATCCATTATGTGGCCTAACTTATGATACATGATGTCTAAGATCGAAACGATCAATTGTGGACAATTAAGATGATGCGAATTTCACTTACTCGCCCAGCTTACTTCAAATAATTTCCTTTTTACATATATGTTCTTTTTTCGAATTATTTTATCAGTCAAAGTGCTTATCATGTTTTAGCGTAAACCTATGTAATTTATGTGGATTCCGGTAGTCTCCTATGCTAATAGATTTTCTAGATTACGTGTGCACACACGCGTTTGTTTTCCTATGAGAGGGCAGTTTAGTCAAACGGAACTTGTCACACTTTAAAATCATTTTTTTTTCACAAAGTAACTCAGACGGAAGAGGATGTAAAAAAGAAGGTTAATTTTAGAAAAACAGAGGTTTTTCGATTTTAAAAAGTCAGTTTTGTGCATCTGCGTAGTTTGTTGACCCAAATCGAAAAAAAGAACGTCAACAGGAAGTCCTTTGCTTAGACGTTTTTATAGTTCCCTGCCCTTTGCGAATACTAAATAACCTTCTGAAAAAACTCTCTCCACCAAACGGCTTTTTTAAATGTGGGCATACAGTCCAACAACTTTTGTTTAAGCTGGTGTGCGTACTGTATAAACGGAACGGGCAGAATATTAGCAGTTTTTGCAATATTTTTGTAGGTACACCGTCACCCTCTTTTGTATTTATGGTTCTAAAACGAGTCAAAATTAAGGAAATGTTGTAGCAAATATTTGAATATACAAGGAAAAGTAAGTTCTTTTATGTGGGCAGAAAATGTGTCAGGAAAGGGAAGAAGTACAACGAACGTACCGATTCTTGCTTTGACTTAACCTTGAAAAAAGGAAACGTACCCAGACGTCTGTCAGAAAACTACCAAATTAAGGCCCCTTTTAAAGAGGTATCTCACTAAAGAACGTTGTTGAATTGATCTAAGGCATTTGCGCTGTCGACTTTCGTTGTGAAAGTTTGATTTTCTCGGTGATGACGTTTCCTGTTTAGGTTAGTCTACAAAGATGTTCCAGACGGCCACCTGCAGTAAAAGAACTTCCAAGAACTCATTTTCTCAACAATTGCTGAAGGCTTCGACAAACGCCTAGAACAGTATCTATATTTATGAGAAACCATTAAAAGGACAGGAAAAAACTGAAGTATTCAGCGATATTTCATGGCTGATCTGAATGTCAACATAACCCAGAACGTGGCGCAGGCTTCACATCGAGGCCCAGGCTTCTTATCTCCTAGAAGGGCGGATGGCTCTTCGTCAATCGCATAAGGATGTGTTTTTTCATCCGGATTACGAACCGACAGAAAGACACAAGATGAGGGAGCTCTGGACAGAACTGAAAAGAAGGGCAGATGAAGGAGAGAAGGGGTTGAAAATAAAGGAAAGCAAGATGACACAGATCAAGCGATCGTTTTTGTGGTTAACCCCTTTTGTAATCGGGGCCGGTTCCCTCGAGAAGACGGGCACTAGAGGTGCTGTATTCGAATGTACAAAGCCTGTTTAACAAGATAGATGAACTTAGGACTCTGATCGACAAGTACACGCCAGATATCATCGCATTGACAGAAACATGGCTTTCTGAAGCTATTGGAGATCATGAGTTATCCCTCAGAGGCATCCGAATGTTAAGAAGAGACAGGAAAAGCCGAGGAGGAGGGGTCGCTGTCTATGTTAGCTACAGCCTTACCGCGGTCCCTGAGCAAAATCCAACAACAACAGCGGAAGTGGTATTCTTATCTTTAACTATCTCCACTAAATACGCCAGGCCGCTGGCGTTTGCAGTTGTATATCTTCCCACAAACCAGATTTCCGAACACGATAGCCTTCTCCTACGGAAACTGAACAAGACCTGCTCGAACAGAGACGTCCTTTTTGTCGGGGACTTTAACGCCCCCAATATCGACTGGCAAGCTTGGACGGTTTTGGGTTCATTGAACACATTCGGACAACATTTGCTTGAATTGGCAGCAGAAAAACTACTTTTCTAGAATGTAACTCTCGGAACACGTGCTAGGGAAGGGCAACGTTCAAATTGACTTGACCTGGTGCTCACTCGAGATGAGGAGAGTGTGCTGGATATACAAGATCTCCCGCCAAATGGTGCTAGTGATTATATTGTAATGCTCTTCGAGTATTCCATGTTCTCCCAACCTGATTCACCTGAACAATTACAAACAAATATCTGGAAGGGGAATTTTTCCAGCATGCGAACGCAAGTCTCAGCAATATCGTGGACAACCAGATTGCAGAGAACAGTTAACGACTACTGGAGCACGTTCAGCTCACTGGTCAAAAGAATTGTTAATCTAAACTGTCCACTCAGACGAAAGAAAACAAGCAACCGTTCGCCGTTGATAAACTGGGAACTGCAAACCGCGCTTAAAAGGAGAAATAAAGTTCGCAGACGCTATCGACAAACAGAGAGTCCTGAACACCTAAAGGAATACAATCGACAGCGGAATGTGTGTAAACGCGAGGCTAATAGACTTCAAAGCAACTATGAGCTTTGCATATTACAAAACTCTTTGGAGCATCCTAAAATCCTCTATAGTTACATACTAGCTTTCAGCTGTCCACGAGCATGTGCGTAATGGCCAGAGCAATCGCGACCCGATTCCAGCTCTGAGATCCCAAAACGGAGTAATTGAGACAGATGACCTCCCGAAAGCATCAGCCTTCCCTAATTTCTTTTAGTCGATATTCACTCATGACACAAACCATCCTACCATGCCTAACGTAGACCAACGACAAAATCTTTCCTGTCCTGCAATGGAAGACAATCTTTTCTTCTCACCCACGTTGATAAGGACCGAACTAAGCCGGCTGAAACCTGCCAAATCACCTGGTCCAGATAGAATTCACTCACTTGTCCGTGTGAGCCGGTGTTCATGATATTTAAGAAGCCCATGGAAGAAGGCAAACTGCCGGAGGAATGTAAAACGGCCCATATTTCTCCATATACATATATATATATATATTTATGACAGTGGGCGCTCGCCGACCAGGTTACGGAACATGCTCATTCCGTTGTGCCTTGGGGCTCATACTTAAACCCTCGCAGGCAGTCGCACAGCGACTAGTGATATATGTTGAGAAGGTGATACCGACAAAGACAAGGGAGACCGGAATGGCCATTTCTGGCTTATTATCCGTCATCAGCCAGTCATACCCAACCCCAAGTGTGGAACACCCGAGCCTCGAACTCGCGACCTGTTGGTTTAGAAGTCAACGCCTCTACTATATATATATATATATATATATATATACATGAAGATAGAAGGCTCGTTGGAAAAAAATAGAGTTTTACTCGTAAATTTTCGAGCTGGTGACACCAACCCGTCGTCAGACGAAATAAACAGTGGAGAAAGTGAACTTTTCAGAATAAATTTGCTGGCGTGACAGGGTAGTCATTGACAGGCAAGCAACTAATATATATAATTATATATATATAAGCGTGGGCGTTGGACATCGACCGGAGGCCACCATCCGCCGCTTAATCATGCAGCCCAAGGACCGGCTACCACCTGCAGACACGTCAGGCGTCATTTATTGCGTCAAATGTCTGGACTGTCCAGCCAACTACTGTGGCATGACCGACAAACGCTTAAGAACGCGCATGCATGAGCACACTTTGGCCGTAAGACGAAAGGATGTTCGATCGCATGTCGCCATGCACTGTCTGGCGAACAATCACACGTTCGACTTTGACGGCGCCCAAGTGCTCGCCAGAGCCGAAAGCAAACTGGCGAAGGAAGTAATCGAGGCCTGGAAATCGGACATCAACTCGATCAACCGAAGTATCGATTTACCAGCGCCGTACGAGGCCGCCAGGCACCATTTACGCGCGAGAGGAAGGCAAGTCAGAAGAGAGCGGGGTGAACCTATCGGATGCGAGCGCAGAGGGCCTATTTAAACCGTGTATTTCTCACTTAGTCTATCTCCGATGATGTGCTCGAGTATGAACACGAAACGTCAGATGAATAAACCTTCTTCCCCAGAGATCGCCTCATCTTCCTCTTCCATATATACATATATATATATATATATATATATGTGAGAAAGTGAAGGCTCTTCGGAAAATTGAGTTGTACTCGTAAATTTTCAAGTCGGTGACACCGACCCGTTGTCAGACGAAATGAACAGAGGGAAAGTGAAGTCGGCAGACTAGGTCGGCTGGCACGACAGGACAGACAACGACAAACAGACAGCAGATGTGTGAGAGGGGTGGGCACCTAGTTATGGTAGGCCGTGGGGCAGGGGGAGGGAGGGAAGAACCGTTAGGGCTCCCAGTGTTGGGGGCGGTGAAAACGCGGGGGGATGGGGATTGCGAATCAGTGGGAATGCGGGCGGCTGGCCACTGATGCGGACGGCTAGTCACTGATGCGGGATGAGGTCAGGGGCCAATGCGCCGGCGTTGGAGGTGTTAGGGGGGTTTCGGTTGTTGTTCACCGTGTCGCAAGGGGGGAGCGGAATGGCGAAAGAGCATACGTCTATGTGGCCGAGTGGGGGTTAGCGAATGTTGAGGTGTGGGAACAAGACAGTGAGCGTGTACGTAGGCCCTCATAATGAGCGTCTAGATCGACGTGGCGGTTGATGCTGGTCGTGCCAGAGTGCCAAGCTTCGAGGAATTCTCGCGCCTGTCTGGTGTTAGCCTTTGCGATCACTTCAGTGCCGTCCCAATTGAAGCGGTGGTCATGCTCAATGGCGTGTGCAAACACGAGGGGCAGAGGGTCACGTCGGCGGAGGGCTAACTTGTGTTCGTTAATGCGAGTCCCAAGACATCGGCCTGTATGGCCAATATAAACACAAGGGCAGTTGGCACACGGTATGTGGTAGATGACGTTACTTAGTTGTTCTTTGGGCACCGGGTCCTTTACTCGGCATAATGTCTCGCGTAGGGAAGATGCGGGCTTATGGGCAATGGATATGCCAAAGCGTTTTAGTTGCCGGGAGAGTGCTTCAGAGATTCCCTGAATGTACGGTAGTGAATAGAATTTCTGTGACGCTCTATCCTCATGAGACTCGGGGTTTGGTAGTTGTCTCTGGCGCCTGAGACAGTTCTTTACAAAACTGGCAGGATATCCGTTGGAGCGGAACAACCGATGTACGTAGGCCAATTCTTTCTTAAGTGCGTCATCACTGTTGCAGGTGCGATAGGCCCGATGGAAAAGAGTGCGGACACAGCTTCGTTTATGGGCCGCAGGATGATTACTCCCATAGTTAAGTATGATTTCGGCACTGGAGTCTTTTCTGTGGACGCTTGTCGCTAGTTTGCCATCACTGAGTCTTTTTATGCTCACATCTAAGAAGGGGAGGGTATCTCCTGTTGCTTCTTCGCGGGTGAACTGTATAGCCGGGAAGACGCTATTTAAGCTTTGATGCAATCGCTCAACTTCCCTGGTCTTTATGATGACAAATGTGTCGTCCACGTAGCGGAGCCACATTTTTGGTTCGAAGGTGTGCACAACATCCTGTTCTAGTCGTTGCAAGACTAGTTCTGCAAGCAGCCCCGATATTGGGGAGCCCATTGGGGTGCCCTTTACTTGTTGATAGAACTTGCCATCGAACTGACAATAATTCTTGAGGCAGAGCTTAAGCATGTCTAGAACATGTGCTGTTGGAATGCCAATGGGACTTTGCTCTAGACATCGGGCTACGCTGTCAATCGCTAGGTCATGCGGTATTGAAGAAAACAGGGCAACAACATCGAACGATAGGATGCATTCGTCAGGACTTACTTCAAGGCCTTGGATCTTTTGTAGGAAAGCCTGAGAATTTTTGATGCTGTATTGCGATCCATTTGCGAGGTGCTTTAAGTGTCTGTATAACCACTTGGCAAGGTTGTAAGTAGGGGATCCAATAAGTGGCCCAATGATCCTCAGTGGCGCATCTGTCTTGTGCACCTTCGGAAGGCCGTACGCACGTGCGATACGGGGGTCATTGAGGGTCATAGATCTGCTGTCATCGGGGCTTATGAGCTTCAATCGGGCAAGCTCATTCACTTTCTTCTTGATAGTCGCGGTTTGCTTTTTCGTTGGGTCGGCGGCGAGTGGTGCATATGCTTCCCTGTCATCGAAGATTTGGTTTGCCTTGTTGACGTAATCAACCTTATCCATGATAACGGTTGCTCCTCCTTTGTCAGCAGACATAATAACTATTTTGTCATCTGTCTTTAGCGATCGCAACGCCTTTTTCTCTTCGGTCGGTAGGGTTTGATGATGTTTCCTTTGTCGAAGGAGACCAGTGGCGCAACTGCGAATGTCCGCACACATGTCATCCGGGACGTCTGAGGTCAGAAGGAGGGATTCAATGTTGGCTAGGAAGTCCGTAGGTGCAGCATCGGTGTGACTGAATCTTATCCCCTTAGACAGGAGGCTTATTTCAGTGGAAGATAGGTCCCTTTTCGAAAGATTAACAACCTTCGTAGTTATTCGGTTCTCGCTGGCCGTGCACACAAGAGATTGTAGTTTCTTTTGCAGGTCGGCCAGTTTCTTCATTCTGGCGTCTTTGGTGGTGGCGTTTATTCGGTGAAGTATTTCTGAAATGACGTTCTCAGGTAAGCACGAGACGCATCGGCTTCTAAGGTCAGAAATAGTTGCTTCAAAGCGGTAAAGACGATGGTGAACGTCGGATATAACGGCACTCAAAACACGAAATCCATACTTGCGCGTAAGTTGTCTTCCGGTCTCATTGGGTAGTGTGGGCTTGAATCGGAGGGACTTGGGTAGGACACCATGATCGCGACAGCGGTGGAGAAAAGTTAACTGTTCGTAAGTCGTCGCCTGCCTCTGTGCAAATCTCTCCCAACGTCTGGTAAGGATAAGCGTTTGACGCCCAGAAATATGTTGAATAACTGATGTGGTGTGCATTCCGAGATGATATAATGAGAAAGTAAAGGCTCTTCGGAAAATTGAGTTGTACTCGTAAATTTTCAAGTCGGTGAAACCTACCATAACTAGGTGCCCACCCCTCTCACACATCTGCTGTCTGTTTGTCGTTGCCTGTCCTGTCGCGCCAGCCGACCTACTCTACCGACTTCACTTTCCCTCTGTTCATTTCGTCTGACGACGGGTTGGTGTCACCGACTTGAAAATTTTCCAGTACAACTCAATTTTCCGAAGAGCCTTCACTTTCTCATTATATCGTCTCGGAATGCACACCACATCAGTTGTTCATATATATATATATATATATATATATA
>CACRXP010000288.1:275223-294838 GCA_902702965.1 Spirometra erinaceieuropaei
GTTCCACACTTCGGGCTTGGGTATGGCTGGCTGACGACGGCTAATAAGCCAGAAATGGCCATTCCAGTCTCCCTTGTCTTTGTCGGTAATGCTATTCTGCCTATATATCATGCGCCGCTGTGCGGCTGCTGGTTGGGCTCGAATGAGAGCCCTTAAGGCACAACGGAACGAGTGAGTTCCGTATGAACGATCGGTGAGAGCCCCCTAACATTATATTTATATATATATAATATTATATATATATATATATTTATATGAAGCGAGAAGGCTCGTCGGAAAAATTGAGTTGTACTCGTAAATTTTCGAGCTGGTGACACCAACCCGTCGTCAGACGAAATAAACAGTGGAGAAAGTGAACTGGTGAGAATAAATTTGCTGGCGTGACAGGGCAGCCATTGACAGGCAAGCAACTAATGTGTGGATGGGGGTGGACAGATAATTAGGCTGGGATCGGTGGCGGGGGAGGGAAGGGGGAACTGCTGCGGCTCCCTGTGTTGGAGGGTTTGGGGGATGACTAATCAATGGAACTATGGGCAGTGGACTTAATGGTCGTCGATCCGGCATGCGGGCGGAGATCAGTGAGCCCAACGTAGAGGTGTTTGGGTTGCAGTTGCAGTTCGCTGTGTCTGGGGGTGTAATGGGGTGACGAAATAGTGCGATTCTACATGGCCCAGTGTGGCTTAGCGGCTGGAGCCCGAAAATTACCGTCCTATTAGTTTAACCTTCATTCTGTGTAAGGTCATGGAACGACTTATTAAAGGATATTTAATGTCGTATCTGCAGCAGAGGTACCTGTTGTGTTCTGCTCAGCATGGATTTCGTCCTGGTCACTCCTGTCTTACAAGCAGTCTTTACTCGCAGGAAAAGTGGACAAGAGCCACAGACCAGGGTCGTCCAGTGGACGTCATCTTCTTTGACTTTAAGAAGGCGTTTAACAGCTTCCCCCATGGACGTCTCCTACAGAAGATTTGGGAGTGTGGAATACAGGGCAACATTTTAAGATGGATTAAAAGTTTTCTGTCTTGCAGGCTCCAAAAAGTGATCGTTGGTACCACTGCATCTGAATGGGTGCCAGTAAAAAGCGGAGTTCCTCAGGGCTCAATCTTGGGTCCTCTCTTCTTCCTCATCTATATAAATGACTGTCTTGCAGACCTTGAATGCGATGGCATCATGTTTGCAGATGATATAAAGATCTGGAGAACAATCAGCTGCGTTGACGACGCGCAGAAACTACAGGAAGATGTTTATAAGCTGGCTGCTTGGTCCAGCGAGTGGCCTCTAGCGTTTAACGTATCCAAATGTGCAGTCTTGCGACTGGAATCAGGTCGGAGGCGCTTCCTTAAACATCAGTACCCCGTAAATGGGGTTCCACTAAAAAAAGTGGACACGCACAAAGACCTAGGTGTCTGGACATGCTCACACTTGCTGCCCACTCAGCACTGCAAAAGAGTCGTCCAAAAGTCAACCAGCATCATGCACTGGATTAGGCGTGCTTTCAAAATCTTTCCTCCAGAACTCTTCTCAGAGATATTCGGCACGTTCGTCAGACTGCATCTGGAATACGGAATGCCATCATGGATGCCCTGGATGAAGAAAGACAGTGATTCCATAGAGCAGGTGCAACGACGGACCACAAAACTGGTGGACGGTCTCAGGACTCTGTCCTACCCAGAAAGACTGATCCAGTTAAACTTGTTCCCCCTATCCTATAGACGAATGAGGTACGACCTGTTATGGACATTCCGCATTATCCACGGGTACGAATGTTCGCTCAAAACAGAAGACGTCTTTGAATTCACGACCATGAGTCACCTGCGCGGTCACGCGCACAAAGTCAAGCGGGAGCGTACACGCCTAGACCATCGGGAGTTTTCCTTCAGCCAGCGTGTTGTTCGACCGTAGAACTCACTCCCAAGTGAAATAGTGACATCTGACACAATGCCTGTATTTAAAAGGCAGCTGGATCGTTTGATCTTTGATAAACGACGACTCTCACTACAGGACTATCTGCGACCAGCTATAAATTTCATTTCTCGATTTCATCCCTGTGTAACACATCCCTGACTTTTAATGAAATTTCCCTTCTCAGACTATGCAAATGACTGCAATCTATGCTGATTGTATTTAACTGCACTTAAAATTTCATATGTATATTGAAAAGACCGCCTGCCGCACCCTCCGCAGTCCCGCAATGTAAAAATGTTATCGTGAACAACTATGTTACTGACAAAATGTTAGTAAAATGTGCATTTAACATTTATATTTTACGTTCTGTTTACAATGGGTTCATCAAGGGCATTGCCTATTACCCTAAAATACACTATTATTATTATTTTAAAAAAAGTAAAAGTGCGAAATAGCTTCGCGGAAGAAGAGTTGTCCTCGTAGAAACAAAATGGCATGTTTACGATTACATTTGCCAAGTTTTCGCGGGCTTGATTACTCACCGCTTGGTCCGTTCCTCGAAAATGTTTTCATGGGCAAAGCCGAGAAGACAGGGTTACCGGGTAATATAAATAAACTTGACTTCTATGGTCGGTACGTGGACGATATTTTCTGCCTGGCGAATCTTACCACCGACACCAGCGATCTGGTCAGAAAATTTATCAGTTCACACCCCTTCATTAACTTTTTCTGCAGAGTCTGAGGCAGTCAAAGAAATCGCCTTTTTCGATGTCATTCTGTGTAGATAAGAAGATGGGCCAATCCAGTGTAGTGTATTCCGAATGAAAATCGGGACGGGGCAATACATTAATTTCAGTATGCTATTACCGACAAAGACAAGGTAATAGCATACTGTCTATATCATGCACCGCTGTGCGGCTGCTGATTGGACTCGAGAGAGAGCCCGTAAGGCACAACGGAAAGAGTGAGTTCCATAAGAACGATCGGTGAGCGCCCCTACCATTAATTTCAGTTTGGTTCCCCAAATATTAAATGCAAATACGTCCAAGGATTGACAGCCAGAGTGCGGCGTATCTGCTCTCCTCAGACTGTTGCAGCAGCAGATTTGTCATTTGCTGATGGGGTATTCGCGAACGTACTGCCCATGTTCGCAGTAGGTCGCGTACGGTTACATCCACCTCACTTGAGAAGGCCATCGGACGCTCTTCAAAATAACTGTGCCACTGTTCATTCATAAAAGGTCCAGGTGTCCTCCGAAGAGGACGTTGGGGAGTCTATTGACTGAGTGTAGGTAAATAAACACCTCGACGAAGATTATGAATAGGGGGGGAGTACTTCTCGCTCAATTTCTCGGCAATTTCACGTATACGACTTCTAAAATCTCTCTTGACACGCCTACGTTGAGCTATCCGAGATACTGGTCTGAACATAATAGAAAAGAAAACGATAAAACTCAATAGTATTAGTTAACAGAAAAGGAGAATCATAGGACAGCAATGCGTGCGCTCAGCGGCGTGGCAACTCAGGAAGCGACGTCCAGGTGCGAGCGTGCGAAAGCAGGCAAACTGTCATATAGGTAAAAATCGATAGCATGTCAGCATACTCTTACTCGTGCGCGGCCGTTAAATGCTTTGGAAACGAAGCGACGCTCGTAATTTAAACCTTCGAAACTGGTCCCCCAACTCTCTTCTAGATGTACGAGCGATTTTCAAAAACGGCTAAATATTTGACTGTGCCTAGCGAAGGGTTTTATGATTCGCACAGTCTTTACCAATGCGCATCAATTGCTGTCTGTCATTCTCTGGAATTGGCTCCGTTCGTCTACTTTTTTCATGTGAATTTTCTGTATGGAACGTAAGTCGATGTCTGACAGTGCATTCCTCATCCAAATTCGTTGCTTCTGGGAATTTGCAGTCTTTCCTTAATGAGAGGGCTCCAACAATGCAGTTTCTTCTCCATGCAAACGTGTCCAATGCAAGTATTTCCACCTGTAATAAGAAGTCTCGCCTTGTCGGCACTTACAGTGCGCGAACTATCTCATAAAATCTGATAACGAAATCTGATGAGAGAAATTCTGGACGCCTTTAACGTTAAGCATTTTGTTCGCTCATCCACTTCCTTCAATAAAATGTCCTTTCCTTGTGCAGAAATTGTGTTTACGCAATCATATCAAGTATCATATCAGTATATTTTAGTGAAAATGGACTTTGGAATATATTCGTGTAATTTCCTATGCTAATACATGTCCTAGACTCTGGTTACGCATCTGAGCAACTTTTTCCTTGAAGGATAGTAATTTACCCGCAAGAGTTCTAATAAACCTATTTAGCCGGACTTGAAAAATTATTTTATGTCCGATGTTAACCGTGGTAATCAACCTGTTAACGCAAGAGTTATTTAAAGAAAATCAGAGGCTTTATCAATTCCTAAATGTCAAATTAACAGATATGTGCGATTTAGTGTTTTAAAGTGCAGTAATAACGCAGGTAGGGATTACTTTGTTTAAATGGGCTGATATTGTTTTGCCGTTTGGAAAATTCTACCTGATGTTGCATAAATGACCATCACCGAATGGACATTTCCAGTTTTGAACATATTAAACACTACTTGTCGTGTAGTTTAGTTTCTGTGTATATCTTATTCAGAAATAGAACGAGCAAAACATTAGTAGTTTCAGCAAAATATCAGTATTTATATGGGTGCTCTGCCTCGCATTCATAACCGAAGAACGCACACGAAAAGCGAGCAAAAACCGTAGAAATGGCCTCAATGTATAGAAAAAGGCATGTTCTTGAGTGAACGGTAGAAAAATATTAGTATCTCTTAGGAACGCGGAAGAAACGGCCAAAAGTGTCGAATTTTTACTTGGTCTCACCATGTGCGCCAAAAGCAACATAAATCACTGGGAAACTGTTTTGGAATCTACAATCAGAATGTATTTAGTTGACAAACCGTCATACATGAAATCACACTGCTAATTAAACTATACTTAGATGTGAACTTAACTAAACACTCTTATTAAACGTTATTTTATGTCTATATTCATATTTACTATGTTTTTTTGTATGAGAATACATTCTAGATATTTAAAAACGAAGTTTGATAAATAAGAGCCATTTCTGACGTTTTCGGGATATTGCGCTTTTCGAAATAAATCGGAATTTCTAAACAACACAATACTGTCTTTAATGTTTCTTTTATGTTTTTAATTCAATTAAACTTGTACTTAATTACTATAGACATTTGACTCATGAAATGGTGTCGGTTTGCGAATGATTGACAATCCTTCGTAAATTTCCACACATTTCATGAGTTAGGTCACTAACTGTAGTTTTGGTAATGTTTACGAGTGGAGTTAGGCGTAGGCCACTGCGCGCCCCCAGTCCTTTTTATATTACCTTGACGCCGGGACTCGGCTGTGTGAGGCAGAGGAGAGTTCGGTAAATGCAGCGCAAGCCCACTAACACTATAGACCAATTCACGCGCAAGTCAAAGTCACTGCACCCACTCTACCATGGGACGCATGGTGGCCCTCGGCGTAACCGACAGTCAAACTGTCGCGTCGATTGCGTTCGTAGTGTAGGATGACCTCGGTCTGTCCCTTAACGATAAATCTATGTATACAATAAGATTACCTCTATCTGATAAATCGATGTGGGCAATAATTCCTCAGTCTTGTACGAGGACATGTTGGAATTCAAATTTTCCACACAAACTCGTTTCAAATGCAAATTAAATTCCTGGAAAAGCATGGTTCGCAGTATTGCGAGTATTTATATTAACTCTCGTTTGCCGATAATAAGTGCGTCAACCTGGTAGAGCAGCCATTATCCTGGCTTTACTGTGGGGAGGAAAGCAGATGTCAATTTACACATGAGAGTTTCCCCCAGGAAGCCCGAGTTAAGTGAAGCCCCACTTTGCAACTTTGGAAAGCGCATTGAGATGTTTGTGGACAAGTCCTCTCTCCCATGTGAAACACGTCCTAATAGGATGAAATCCTTGATAGAGTGATTGCTCACATATTGGAGATTAGTTTAAATCAAGTTGAGGAAGCCAATGCGCTGCGTGCAGTCTATATTGACTTTAAAAAGGCACTTGATAGTGTGCCACATCAGCGACTCCTGCATAAACTCGGCCGAACAGGCATTAGGGATAACCTCTTAAAATGGATCCAAAGCTTTCTACTTGGCCGTTCTCAAACTGTCCATGTCGGTGGCCGGCAGTTGGCGGAGCTTGCCGTTGAAAGCAGTGTTCCTCAAGGCTCACTTCTTGGTGCTGCCCTGTTCATCATTTACGTCAACGACTGCGTTATTAAGCTGAATCGTGATGTCGCCATGTTTGCGGATGGCATTAAGCCCTGAAACGTCATTCGAACTGCAGTTGACGAGGGACATTTGCAGGCGAACGAAAACCGACTCCAATTGGCTTTTGCCGTTCAATGAGAGCAAGTGCAATATTCTACGAATCGGCAGAACCGACTCTCCAAATCTCATGGCTTACTGCCTAAATGGTATACCAGTGCAAGAAGTGGGTTCTCGAAAGGATTTTGGAATATGGATTACGACCTCGCTCAAATCCTCGCCGCGCTGCACAAAGGTAGCCAAGTCTGCGATGTCAGTTTTCTATCTTGTCGAGCGTGCTTTCTCTGCCTTTGATGAAGACTGCTTCGCTAAAGTCTTTCGAACGTTTTTTGCGGCCTCAACTGGAATTTACTTTCCAAGCTTGGAGACCCTGAACCGCGAAGGACCTCAGCATCCTCGTGAAGGTTCAAAAGCGTACAACGAAGCTTGTGACATGACAGGGTTCACTACCCTAAGAAACACGGTTAGCTAATCTTTATCTCTTTCCCTTGACTTTTAGGCCGATACGGAGTGACCGATACAAGCAGTCCGTATCATACGCAGTCAGGACTGCAGCCTTGGACCGGGGGACTTCTTCGAGTTAAAAACAACCACGAACCTGAGAGGTCATCCATTCAAATTACGTGTGGTCGGGGCCAGGCTGAAAACACGAAAGTTCTTCTTCCGTAACAGAGTCCTCGAAGCTTGGAATATCCTGACTCTGGATGTCCTTATGTCTGCTTCCTTCGAGGTCTTTAAGAGGAAGCTGGATTTGTATAGCGGTGTCCACTATAATACCACCCGACCTCTGTAACCTTGACAAATACGCATAATTCTATTGTTGTGATGCTACTTGCTTTATTTCAGTAACATTTGTGATGGAACTTCTCATTGTCTTAAGTCCATCGCCTACGCATACTGGCATACACCTATGTAATTTTTCTCACTTTGGATATTATTTCTTTTACTGTAATCCAAAGGACTACCGTACTACTGCTTGTATCACTAGCATTTGAGACAGTTCGTATATCTGTACAGAATTGATGCTTTCCGGACTTTTCTTTACCTTAATGATATCTCTTCCAATTTTTGAGATGTTTAAATTTCTCGCAAACTAATTGGGAGTTCAGAGGTGCATACCAACGTTTTTCTCAAATAAACTGAACTGAAGTAAGACTTTTTACAGGTTCAAATTGATATGGTTGAGCTAATATTTTGCTCTAAGACACGAAAACTGCAGATCATCCAGTCATACCTAATGATAAAATACTGAATTATGTCGCAAGCTACCATTGGAGTCTCACCAGTAATTGAGGCTACAACTGAGTGATGAGAATCCCCCAGGTAAGAATTTTATCAGCTGTCTTCAAATACATTCTAGGTCAGTTCTGACGCGATCATCAATTGACTGTGTGTTGTTGAGAATCAAACGGGGATGTACTTCGACGCTATTCCACTTACAAATCTTGACACAGATGCCCGCCGAATTGTAATGCAGCCTCCTCAACAGAGATCACATAACGTCTGCGCTCTTGCATGACCGTGCGTGCGGACTCCTACGCACAAAAGACAACGATACTGCGCCAGTCCCAGGCGTAACAGGTTATTTTTACACGGGTTAATTGACTGTGCGAATATCTGTTTCTTGTCGTTGGCTGGTGTGTGCTGTTAGGTCTGCTTGGAAAGCACCAAATTTGGAAAGTACACCTCGGGCCCCCTCAGGTTTGATATTTTTCTATAGAGTAGGCAGACTAGGGCGATGCCGTTCAAACGATTTGGATGCCCAACTTGGAGGTTTGCTTGTGTGCTCGCGTTTATACGCAGAGTCGAATGACTCCTTATGTGTAGATATCCCTTCGCTCATGTTGGCCTTGTCATTAATGTGCAATTTTTGGGTTTTTTCCTCTTCGATCTAAAAATAAAAACTGTTGCATTATTGTTTAACTCTTATAAATCATATTCGCTTTGTATTAGGTTCTTTGTGACTCTCTGTGTCTGAAATACAACAGAATGATGAAAACCCAACATTCGTGATGTGATACTTATGAACAGCTCCCATTATAAAAGGATACGAGGGATTTAGTTTTTTGACGGTTTCATTCGAGGCAGAGGCTACCCCGGGACTTCGGTTATCGAACACTGTCGTCCCGAAAATTTTCCCAATCTCTTTGGACCCGGGATTTATTTTGTATAGGGTCGAGATATGACTGCCTTATGACAGAGAATTAATCTAACGTGGCTATATCACTCTCTTCTGCTTTCTTCTGCCATCCACCCGCTGGTGACTGCTCATCTGCCACACTTGCATGGGACTCTATGTCGGACGTTTAGATTCCATTCAGCCCATTATGTCACTGCCGAAATGTACACTTGTCTCCTCCCCCTGAAGCTTCGAGTGATGCAAAATACTATTAAAAAAGGAATGACCTACCAGAATTTCTTCATCCTTAACATGGGACGGAGTTTGATTTTCCCATGAAATTATGACTTGCACAACTTATGTGTTGTTTGCCGGGGGGGGGGTGAGATAGAGAGAAGGAAGCCAGGTACGGGAAGCAATCTTCTTTTATTCTGCCAGCCTGGGCACGCGATGTCCAACCCCTTGAGGCACCTTATTTATTCGACCCCTAACTGCCCAAGAATATTCTAGGCCCAGGTGTGCCTTTCGTGCATTGGATGTTTCTTTTGCGTGAACCCTCCTGTGGAAGGATCTCCAATGTTCAGTCGCCCACTGAGAGACCTGCATGCTTCAGCAAGAGCGCGCATTTCCTGGATAATGTAGCACACGGTGATTGACTATCGGAATTCACACGTGCACTTTCTGCTGGCTTGGCCAGCCGTGATGTTCGCGGTAGCGTTTTCTTTTGGCTATACATCGTGACTCATTCTACTCCCGTTCCGCATAACAATGAAATGCTACAGCAACACCAAATATGATTTGCTCAAAATTTTTGTCAGTTCAATGTTAGCTGTCAACTTGCATTTGACTCAGTAAGGTGCATAATAGTAAAAAAAGAAACCGGAACTTCGGTTGGTGACAATTGAGGTGTTTGTATGCAAAAGTCTAAAGCCAATTATCTCAACTTGAAATAAACGTTTGCCATAGCGAATTGCTCCGGATCTGATAGTGGTAACCGAAACCTAACTGTCCAGCAATATTCGTGATTGCGAAATAGCGTCATCAGCGTACCAAATGTATCGGAGAGACAGGGAATTCTTTCAGGAAGTGGGCAATCATACCAATCTCCAAGAAAAAAGCTGCTGATTTTGATAATTATATGGTCGCATGGCAACTGCATTCTACAAAAAACCGCATCCTCATGCGTCAAGTATCCTTGTCTGTTATTGACTATAAGCGTGTGTTGGGATGTAAAGTTAAATAGTCGAACGAGTAGAGTTCTTTTTTCAGCGACTAAATCTCCATCTTTTGAACTGTATACTTGATCTTCTCTTTTCGTTCTTACCTATAGTACTCAGCAGAGTGTATATCGACAACGAGACTAACACAATTTCATTGACGTTCAGGCTACGCATACGCGAGAACGGACGAGGAGCTCAGCCGATTGGGACAGAAGGGCAAGTTGACGATTGGCATATATACGGTATTTAGAAACGAAGTAATCAAAAATAAATTATTTAAGAATCATATCCGTCTCCAAATTTCATTATTTCTTTGGATGATGTCACGTCTGCATAAAGTTATTTCAGTGTGCAATAAGTCACCGATTTGCGAATCTTTCCTGCATAAATGCCTACGTAAATACTACCGCACTGGGGGGTTGCAAATAAAGCGGACTTGCCTGAGGTCTTGGGTGAAGTATTGCAGGATACTTACTACGCATGAACTACTATTAGAATAAAAATCTGGAAAAGCAATTACCCTCGATCTTGCGTATTACGCCACTGTATTAAATACGCTAATATCAAATATGAAACAGCGACAGGCCATCCTTTGAGCAGAAATTATACGTAAAGCAAATGGGAAGTCTAGAATGGTCACTTCTGGCTTATTACCCATCACTAGCCAATGCTAAAGGAATCTGAGATTACTATCCAGGTTCTCTGCGTTATTTAGCATTTAAAATCGAGCAATCTTCTATCGAGGCCAGCAAGTTCAAACTCCGCTTTCCGCTCTGACATGCCTTATGCGTAGTAAAGTTTGGCGAGAGTAATCCGAGGTGATTTGACTTTGCGTTCATAACATAGATCATATTCCGAAAAGTAATGCCCACATCGCCCCACAGTACAGTACCTGCACAAGTCTATGAATCCTTATTGACTCCTTCATTCGCGGGACAGCAAGTCTGCGTCACATCAAGTGGCAATAAATTATCGTAAGATAATTCGACCAGTTGTCGACATTTTGGTTCGTTTGTTTTGACCGGACATCTACCTTTTTGATTCTTTCTTCGGTCCTTCAAATGGAGGTATACTGTCCATTCCGAACTTTAAACCCACCTCGACCTCTCAATGTGTATTGGCTTCATTCAAAGCTAAATAGTTTAAGTCTTTAATTGTCCAGTCATAAAAACGCTATTTTGTAATTTTCGAGTATGCTTACATTATACTTCATAATCAGATGCTCCTTGCGTGCAATTCCGCTTTCGCTTCTGGTTGCATTTTGGTTAGTTTGTATATCTTGGCTTTTTATGCCCAATATATTTGCGGTTGAGAAATATTTCATTCTTCTATCTCATGTTCTTTGATTATATTTACGTTTTATCTTAATGCTGACTTTTTAGATACTAATGCCAGACTGTATGCCTTATGGGAAGCTAAAAATTCAACACTTGAAGATGTATCGCGGACGTTTAGGCTGCGAGTTAGAGCCTGACTACCACAACCATCAGACCTGGTACCGAATGGAAAGAGAAGGTGGACGTCAGTTGGGAGGATGCTGTATTCTGTACAGGCTAATTGGAGAAGGAGTTGGAGAGGGTTGGCGACCGAACGAGGGCATGTCCGGCGTCGTGTACGCGGCGTCCCCAGTGTCCGTCGGGGAATGTGCCAAAGGGTCTTCAGGCAGGCCACGTCTGACTCGGCCTCGAATCTGATTGGTCGGTTGGATGACCGAGTGTGCGAATGTCAGACAGCCCTGGTGCGCACATGCAGATACCCATGAGGGGTCCAGCGTTGAGACAGGCGTCCGAAGTTGCGCCATTACATACGTGGTTATCCTAGTTATTTCCTCTCAATTGTATGTCACTTTATAAATTTACCTATTATCGCTTTCACAGTCTGATATATCTTCAGCTGAGGGCCTTTGCATAACTCGGCTAATTTTCGGGACGTATACCTCATTTTATCTTGGTCGATTGGTTTTATATCTACTTATATTGATTGGATGTGTTATTGAATGATACGTATTCACCATTCGTAGATTCAGAACTGTATTTGTGGACATTTCCTTCAAGATGAGATAAATATTAGGGTTTTTCTCCTGGCGCTTTATGAGCGCAAACGCAGCATCGCGTTCATAAGACCACGTCTATCTCATTTATATACATACATAATAAGAAGGGGACGGGATGTATTTATCAGGCGTGAGCCCGAATGACCAATTGAGACCACACCTTATTCGCTATATCTATCTCTAATGATGTTCTCGAGTACAGGTACGAGACATAAAATGATTAAGTCATCTTTCCCAGAGATCACTCTAACCACTTATTCCACATGAACGGTAATACAACGCAACATGTATCGGTGAATTTATTAACAAAAATGTATGGTACGCGTATCGAATAAAATGACCTGGAAAAGAGTTTTTAAGAAATTCGCTTTAAGTCTTGATTGTCCCTACACCTTTCCAACGGGACTGCCATCTTCACTCATCCGTCTGGTATGTTGCATAACGTCGTCTAATAATCACTGTCCTATGAACTATCGCTGGCAAGTTGCTTATTGGAATGACTATTTCACCCCGTTTAAGTCACCAGAAATTGCATTTTAACGTTTCTTTTTTTAACTTGCGATTGAGACTCAGTTACAGCTCAGTTGCATTCGTGTACGCTTACTTCGTTCTCATCGTCTTGTAAATTTAAGCCAACAGCTTAGCCCCTCAGGGAGTAAGTAGATCAGCAAAAATCCCTGCCTCGGCCAACATAGGTATGTAGCACCATTGTAGCACAAACATATTTTGTTAATATTGGTGCCAGGAAACCAGGCATAGTTTAAGATAAATTTTGACTGCCCACACATAATCGTGTTAAGTGCAAAGTACACAGAGATCCGTTAACGGAGTGTAGTATTAAAGCACTTCATAAAGAAGTAACTTATTAGAGAAAGCTTCATAACTGATCGAAAGCATATTCGTTGCTGACTATTGTTGTGGACGGCAATTTTATTCGACGGTGAACTTTCATGTTTTGTATGAGTCTGTAAGTGTAAACTAAGCGACGTTTTGCATGAATAAGAACGCCCAAACACTTGCTACCTCGACAAATGCTTCTAAGAAATGCCTTTTTTTGAAGATTCTAACAAATACGGGATGCAGAATCTACTTTTATGGTCGATCGGGGAAATCACTGAAAATCATGAGGTATTCAGCGACATTTCAAGGCCGATCTGAAACTCAACGTGATCTAGAACAATCTAAAAGTGCAAAATAATTTAACGGAATGAACTTTCTCTTTCGAAGCAAAAAGTGGTATGTTTACAATTACGCCTGTTAATTCTATCAAAATTTATTAGTCACCGATCGGCCTGGTAGCATACGACCTTATGAAAACTTTTGTTCCTTTGACGTCCCCGCCGGTAAAATTAAGGAATAACCCGTTTCTCTTGTTGAACCACATCTTAATCAAGGCGAACGAGTCAGAAGCACCACGAACCCTGGAAAACTGTTTTAAATGTACGCTCAGACTGTAGGCTATTAGCAAACCGCCATAAACGGAGTGACACTAATTATCAAAATATATTTAGATGTTAACTTCAGTAAAACACTATTTTAAGTGTTATTTTATTTGTATTTTTACATTTACCTAATTCTTCGCGTGAGAAGACATTCTTTATATCTAAAAACGAAGTTTAATAAGTTACAACCATTTTGAATTTTTCTGGATTTTGCGTTCTTCTAAAAAAATCAGCATTTCGAAGGGGTGCAACACCACCTTTAATAGTTTTTGTGTTTTTTGATTCTTTCAATGTTGTACTTGATTAACATAGATACTGAATCCATGTATTGGTGTCTGTTTGCCAGCGATTGGCAAGTATTCCTGAATTGTGGCACATTTAGTGGGCTAGGCTACCTAATGTATATGGAACGCTGACTTAGGCATCGTCTCAGATATTAGCATAGAACGGCCTTCAGAGGACTCGGTGTAAAATGAAAAATTATTGATACCATGCCCGTCTCACATGTCCAGACGAACTACAATTCTAATAGGAAAAATATGCTTATTTAACAGGACAGAGCTTACAAGTGACCTACAAAACAATTTCCTTCCATCAAAGGTGGACAATATTGTAAATCACGAGCCCTCAGACTGGAAATACATCTGATTGGTGAGAAAACTCTGGACGTTGTGCATTTTTAACGGTTGTAAAGGGATAAGATATACGGCTAAGCTGGCAGTAGTATCAAGCGACTCTACCAGCGCACTCTAATTCGCATAATTACTCGCACATCTCACAGATAATAATGATCTGGTCGCCATCAGACCCCCTTCACCGACAAGTAGTTTCGCCTGACTCGGCAATCTCATTGGCTGCTATCGACTTGATATACCCTGTCAGTGAACGCAACGCAGCATTCAGCATCCCCTTCGCTTTAAACCCTTTCTCTCGTAGTTCCGCATTAAACCGTGATGGGGATTCCTCTTCTTCAGACGTTTCTGCGCAACAACCCCTGCAATTTCACAACTTACAGGCTTCACAGGACGAAAGTTGTAATCGACGGTCCTAACATTTCCAACACTCTTTATAACGAAGCAGGAATTTTCAACCAATTCAACGGCGAGTATCTTCAATATGAGGCTCTGGTTGAACAGTTTTTGCTGAACATGAGGAAATGCGAGATAGAACCTATTTTTGTCTTCGACGGTCTCCATGAGGTGAGCCTTTTAAAGGAACTTACTAGAACTTTAACTCTACTCAATTGTGATTCATTAAAACGCACGTTTGTACGTGTTAACAAATCACAATGGGCAAAGGAGTCCTGTTCGCGGTCTAGCATAAACGTTTTTGCATACTGAAGGCAGTTAATAGGTAGAGCAAGCTGTTTACCTTAATGAACCTGATTAGTTAGTTCTTGTAAATCCATTTGTCCTTCTTTCGCACTCACTCATCTGCCACAACAGTGAATCCCCTAGTTTAGTTTTTTTGGTGCTAACCTTCCCCTTCCTCGCTGACTTACTGTTACGCCGATGGGCGTTGAGTACAAGAAGACAATGACACGGACTTAAGCTTGCAAATAGCGGGCATTTTCAAGGCTAACAACTTCGTGTAAATGTAGCTTAAAATAGAAAGGAACCTAAGCGTGATTGAAACAAAAGATGCCATAATTTTGAGCAATCTGCGTTCAATCTGTGCTGTTAGTTTGGATTCATCTTACCCTTAAATCATTCTACATTTCAGGTCCTTGTATAATTGTGTGTAAATTAGACTACAAATCCGTAATCTGCTTTGTTAGTTAGTGCAGGTCTATTACCCGCTCTCGCATAGGTGTGCTTCCTAGGATTGGCCAAACTCTGTGCGGTGGCCGTATAATTGTGCATTACGAATAGAACATTTTGACAATTTTTTCAATAATTTGACGTTCTAGATAAACAGAGATCCTTTGTAAAAATACGGCCTAGGGCTGAATCGGACTGGTTGCGAAAAAAATTGTCCTGTTTATCTTAGTTCACAAAGAAGGAGTTCTATGTCCGAACTGCACGAAATATTGACCACGTTTTTCGTTGCGACTTCCGATATAAACGATCGCTAAGGGGCTTTACAAAAGTGCAATTGATGAGACCCGGTCTAAAGTCCACCTCAACACATTATCGTGTTGGCTAAAGTTGACTGGGGGTCTTCTCAGTTAAATTAGCATAACGAAATCTAGGATGGATGCATTATTTAGACGAATCCTTTTTCTGTATTGTTTATCACTAATTACGTAATGGTATTTTTGGGTTAAATTCACATATTTGGTTAGAACAATGCATAGCTAAAAGCCAGATTGCTACAGTCAGACAGCCTTAAAAGTCATCTGTCTGTTTGTAGCTTTTTGGGTTTATCAGAAATAAATCGCTAACTTGGAGTAAATCAGTTTATTTGGGACCTATGGGCTCAGAATGAATTTCGATATGACTATTTGGGCTGCATTTCATCGGCCACTGCGGAATAATCGACAACAAGGAGCCAGTAGTGTATACCGAGAAAACTCGATATACCCTACGTGACAGCATATGATTTAGGTAAAAGCCTGATATTCCGATATTCTGCCGCTGCATAGTACAGCTGCGAGGGGTTGGGCTCATCAGTGGGTCCGCCGGCGTTCCTATGCGCTTTCTGGTGAATGCTTCAGTTCTGAAATTGCATCTTCCTAACTTTATCAGAAATTAATCGCTAAATTGGAGTAAATCAGTCCACTTGAGACTGTCAAGTATGGTATATCATGCTATACCAGTCAGCTCTTTCCCTTTATTTGTTAGTTTCTTCTATAAGTTACATGGTGCGTCGGAGAGAGTATGGAAAAGTTTCTGACAAATAATTATGAGTTTTTGCGCATAGCAAACGCTGTTCTCGGATATTAAAAATCGGACGGACAAAAAAGTAGGATTCACATACAATCGCTGTGACAAACCAGCCTCCTGCACCAAGATGAGTACCGCATAATAGGACCGATAAATTAAGCGGAAAAGGACTCATGGACCCAAGGAGAGAGAGAGGGAGAGAGAGACTAGACTAACAACCATCGTCGTACCTCTTTATGGAGATATACTAGTTGCATCGCATAGACGTCCTTTAGATTATGCTTACTCTGTATGACTTAAATCTTTCGCCTGTTTCAACAAAGTTTTCGATCGGAAACGACTCAAAGCAATTCGAGTCTGTTACCGAATTAGCCTGTCGATTAATATGTGGATAATTAACACTTTAATTTAGCGTATACGAATCTATATGCATAGAAGGAAGTAGCTGGCTTCGTGCTTGTTGATTTGGATAAATCTGTATACTTATCTAAACATCTGCACTCTGAGAAAACTCTAGAGGACCCTTAAATTCAGACTTAACATTAATTTTAGTGCCCTTCCTAAATTAAGAATCCATTTTTCATTTCGACCATGTCACAGATGCACGTTCAGGGGTCTGCCTCGGACCCCGCTGTCTGTGCCCAAATCAGGGTCACGTTAAGATCTTACTCGAAAGACCTCAAGAGCAGACGGACTAAACGGGGGTGAGTTTGTGGGGAGGGGTGGTTTGATGAGAGGGAGGCGCTGTCAGCAGTGTGGGCTTTACGTCACGAGTTACCACACGTACAGTCAATAGTTATTTTTGAAAATCTGCAAACAGTTTACACAACATGCTTTCCTGCGTTACTTTTGCTGCGGTCCATTATTTGGATTCTAAGGCCAAAACTAAGCAAAACCTGTGAAAAGCTGAGCGTTCACGTTGAACTAATCGGGCTCACGTACGCTGGCATCGGGTTCTCATCTCCATCGGCATGGGCTCTGTGTGCGAGTTTACCGAGGTCTTATCACTATCGACTGCGGAAGTTAATATTAGTGGATGGGGAACATTATTATCCACAGCAATAGATCCGTTTATTTTAATGTTAAGTGAAGCTTTACAAGGTAATCGCTCAGCGGCTATCGATAGTCTCCACTAAATTAACTTGAATCACAGCGAACAACCCATTCATTATTGTTCCAAACTTCAACGCAATTGAGCAATCAGCATCTTAAGCTTTCATGCGAATACTTCTGAACTCTACATGCCGATGTTGTGTGGTGAGTGTGTGAGAAGACTGAACAACGAGTCTTTAAGCCGGACTGTGTGGGCGGCATCATTATGGACGACGCTGACCTTCTGCAAGTCAACATCGGAAGTATGCACTTCTCGCAGCCTTCATAAAAGTCCCCTCAAATCTTTATGTAATAAGTAGCTAGTGAGGGTTTAAAGGACGTCCCCGCCGTTTATATCTTGCTCCTTTACGGAACACAAGTTTAGTTCAAATAACCCCATTAACATAAGTGGTGATAGGACGCATCTTGTTAAATTTATTGTCCGCTTCTCGTTATTAACTGTCGGTTCAGAAGTAATTGGACCATCTTTCATAATTTACAGCCCGCAAAGCTCGATACCTGCTTGAAACGGCTTTCAGAAAATCTTCAGCGGATGGCCGCTTTTCAGGAGTCATGTGCTACCAGCTGCGTGCCGGCCGAGAACACAGAGCGTCCTGATATTAAATGCCTACTAATCTATGCTGTATTCGTGGCTGTTCTTAAGCGGTTGAACATGCAATTCGTCTTCGTGGACTACGAAGCCGATCATGCCGTTGCCGAACTGGCAATCAAACTGAAATGCCCGGTCATGAGCAGAGATTCGGATTTCTTCATATTCACCAATTACTGGGGCGAGTGTGGCGGTTACTGCTGTATTCAGCCAATCCCATTCAACGCATCACCCAAATCCTTCGCAAACAGGGTGTGTGAGGCTTGCGCTTCAAGTGGGAGTTCGCGGCAGAATAGGCAAGAGTGCTGTTACTATCTCGAAACAAGTTGTTTTACACCTGATCGGGGATCCTTTTCACGACTAGCAGCTCCTCTCAGACCAGTGTTTGCAGTCCTCTGGGGCAACGATTATGCGCCGGCAGGATACTTTGATCGCTACCTTCCGGGCTCAGTAACACATGCTGTAAACGCATACGGCCGTTTTGACAGGCTGAAGAAGATGGCGAACCTGATTTCCTGGTTATCCAATTTCGGATCCAATCTACAAGAACCGATCAGTTATGTTTTGTCAAGATTCCCGGCAACTATGAGATCAGAGGCTGCAGACAAATTTTTCAAGGGACTCAGCCTGTATTCCTTAGATTTGGATGGCGTTTCTGCACGCTATGGGAGGTACACAGGTCTTCCTATCACCGCTTCCGGTGTTAATAGCTCTATAGCAAGTGGCAATATTGCAAGAAATTCTTACGAAGAACGTGCGCGTCAGGTCCTTCGAGGACAGGGAGACAGTTTAAGTCATGAACTAACCCAAAACTGGCCGTTGATGTTGGTAGACTACTTTAGAACGCATCCGACCTTTAAGCTGTTCGATGGTGTCTATAGCTTCGGTTACCTGCGTAGTTCGAACGTGGAAGATGTGAAACAGTCAGAATCCACCTACGTGTGCGCCAGACCCCTCCGCCAACTCATTTATAGCGCACTCTTCCAAATGGAGGGGGCTGAACCGCGCGGTCTTCGTGGTATCCAGGGCGGCAGTAAAAATCCCTGCGTTCGTGAAATTCTGCGCAAGGATCACATGCAAATAGCAGAGACTGCTGTGAATCTCCTCAAAGTGAACCTTGATACACCACAGCAGATAATTAAACTGCATCTTGGACTGCCATGGGGAAGTTCCGGTTTGCCTAATTCACTTCATGCGCTGGCTTATGCTTGTTTCATTGTGCTGAATTCGGCCCGGGGAAGGCAGCAGCGGGCAGGGGAGCAAAGCACAACAGTGGCTTCCTCCCCAATTGTCGTTGCAACTTTAGCGGTCAGTGTAGCTGCTTTCGTTCTTCATCAGCAAGAGACCCTGCGGTGCACCACGACTGGGGAGGTTCTTGCTGACCGCATTCGACAACAGCTGAGCCTGATGAATCCCAAGGACTCTGCTCAAAGTGGCCTCAACTTTCCCTATATGCACATCTACTCCCAACTGCAAATTACCTACATAACACTGGTCACGCTTGGAGCTGTAATCACTGCAATCATGCCCTCAGAGGAGGGGGACGCGGAACTGGGCTCGACTGATATGGCCAGCATCTGTTTCCCATCTGGTCGTCTTGCGCACAGATTGGCCGTCCGACTGGGCCGTCTCCCACAGTCTGCGAGAGGGAAGGAGATTTGTGAGGTCATTTTTCCTCAACTACTGGAACAAAGCTCGACGGGAGGGGACTCTCCACGGCCGTTGTCACAGACAGTTCTATCTCAGGTGGTATCAAATTACACAAAAGCTATCAGATTCGTTGACGCGTTACTTGAGAGCCAGAAATAAGCCTTCTGCTGGCTCGTTTGAGGATTCAGATCTGTGTGCGAATGTACATTGGACGCAGTCATCCCTGTAGACTATTCAATGTTAGGCACCATACACAGAAAACAAATATCATTTCAGTCTTTTGTTCCATCCTCAACGATAGACCATATCAAATCATGTGCACATCAAACGTCCTGGCA
>CACRXP010000288.1:303493-314760 GCA_902702965.1 Spirometra erinaceieuropaei
ACTTTTTTGAGGGTGCGTGGGCGCAGCGGACAGTTCCTCCGCGGTAATCTTAAAACGAACACGGCACCTGTTTGGCCACCAGGACCTTAAGGATTGTATGCGTCTGCCATGCCATGATCAGCAAATCATGGCCCTCCCAGCCTGGTGGGCACCAGTTCTCTGCCGGTTGATGCGCTTGCGCTCCTGCTGAGTAAGCGAGCCGTACGCATACTTGCACAGTCATCCTCTTTCTGGCCCGCCTTTTTTGTTGTTGGTTAAAATCCTGGTCAAGTGTTTGTTTTTTGTGGACCAGGGGGTGTGGTGGTACGCCTAGGTGTGGGTCCGGCCGTTCCGTTCACCTGCGCCGTCTCCCGCCTCCGGTCTTCATAACGCCGGCTGGGAGGTGGGGTGGGGAAGTGAGATAGATTCTGCGCAAGTCCTCCTCAGGTCGCAAGTCTCTATGTCTGTTTCAGCCTGCCGTGGAACACACGGTAGACATCGTCGGACATGATGGTCGAGCTGTCGCCATAGTTGACTGTCAGCTTGCCCACCCTTTAGACTTCTGAACTGTTCGCATCATTCAGTGCCTTTCTGCCACTGTTGTTTCCACCGGTTCCTACCAACCCATGCTATTTTCTACCTACAGGCGGCGTGTTGTGCAGATGGTGTGCATTGTTGTCCCGAGGGTACTCGCTGCAACGCTCTCTCCAATTCCTGTATCCCCAGCGGCCGGGTGAATCCCTTCCGCCTGCCCTCAACCACGGCTTCCCCCGGAACGACCGCGGCAATCACACCATCCCACAGCAACGACTCTGTTTGTCCAGATGGCAAAGCGTATTGTCCCGGAGAAAACACATGTTGTCTAATGGCGGACAATGCTTACGGTTGCTGTCCTTCCGAAAATGTACGTTTTTCTCCTCCTATTGGTACCAGTTGGCAGCTGCCTGAGTTGTTTTATCGACCGTGGACTTGGCCAGATGACATGAACGAACTGAAGCGTAATCCAGAAGGGCAAAAAGATTGGCAGTAGGAGGCTGGTAGATCACGGCCTCCAGGTTTTTGTCTGATACGGAAGGCCCACCAACTGCGTTACACCAACGACAACAATCACGGGCAGTGAGTGCAATCACAGAAGTTCGCCAGTCTTGGTTCATTTAATTCAAACAATACGACCGAAAGCTCCCTTCGATCTGATTGGCCGCCCACCCTCGACAGCTAATCACCTGGCCGGGTCATCTGGTCCAAGGTTCCTAGTCGCGACAGCACCCCGAGAATATGCGGCGCCATCCATAAAGGACAGCTGAAGTTCTTTTAGAAATTGTTCCATGTCATCTGTCACCTGGATGCAATTCGACTACCCCTAACTGAAACCGGCGGAAAGACTGGTCAAAATCTTGTTTCGACGCAGTCCCTCATGATAGGACGGTTGCTTCCAGACTTTTTTCGATCTCCATCGCTAGAGAAGACATTGTCCAGGCCCTCCCGATTTGCCGCCACGCCCTCGTGGTCGGCTGGATTGGTTGTGTGCAGCCCTATCGACTAATTGGCACTGTCGATCAGTTTACGGAACACGCGTGTCTCTCTGTGTCATCGAGTTCAGTGTAGGGCTTTCGCGGCCAGCAGTAATACAGGTGGGGGTTTGGTTGGCTGACAACTTCTACTATGCCAAAACTGGCCATTCCAGGCTCCCTTGTCATTTTCGCTCCTTCTTCCTGCGTCACACTCGCTGTTATCTTGTGTACTTGTTTTGTCGTTTTTAGCGTTAATCCACCTTAAGTTGGTAGGGGCTACTAACCAGCTGAAGTAGCGGACTTTGTAGGGGAACATGGACACCATCCCTGCCCTTACTATGCTCGAAGGCACTAGTATGTTGCAGGATTTTCACCAAACTAGCTGCGCAGTGCTGTGTAGAGCGAATAGCTGGGCCGGTGCAGTTGTAGAAAAGTGAAATAAAAGAATGGTCAGATGTGATTATGTAGCCGCACCCGAGTTAAACAAACCCCAGCCAACTGTAATACGGAACCGCTAGTCATAGGGGTTTTTACAGGTGGGGCCGGGGAACCCACATGCGACGAGTTGAAGTAGTTGCATGCAAAAGAAAAGCTATTGGGAATGCGCCGTTGTACACTGGTTGAGAAATAGTTGCCCTAACCGTAAGCCGTTACCCTAACTCTCATCCCTAACCCTTAACCGCACCCTAGCCCTGTAACATCCAACGTAAAAGTTAAAAGGAGGCGACAAGCCGAAAGTCAAGAAGGACCACCGGCATTGGGCCAAAAAGCGTAGACACGGCAGCAAAAAAGCAAGACCGCCGACAGAACACACACCTCAACGCACAGCAACACCATGCTAACGTGGGCACACCAATTCGAGCCACTTAAGTAGGTCAACAGTATTGTGTCCATCAGGTGCGGCTACATAACCGTATCTTACTAGACTTTCTACAAAAGACTGAAGGATAACCTATCATCACGCAAAGAATTAAAAAGTGGAAAAGTTAAATAAAAGAACTTCATGCGTTTTTTTCTCTCTTGCATAACCATTTTTTTCACCTCTGCCCTCCTCGACAGGCTGTCTGCTGCTCCGACGGTCGACACTGTTGCCCCAGCGGCTATACCTGCGACAACCAAGCGGGCACTTGCGTCTCCAGCTCCACTGAACAGCCATTACTGCAGGCGAATACTGTATCTGCCACTTCAGAGATCCAACAGACAGCTATTGTCTCTCCAGCCGCCGCCCTGATCGGTAACAATAAGTGCGACGACTCCTATTCCTGTGATGACAATGCAACCTGCTGCATGATGGAGGACGGAAATTGGGGCTGCTGCCCACTTGTCAGGGTGTGTGGCCTTTCCAACTCTGTGACAGTTAGCCTGAGATCTCATGCGTCCGACGTTGTCGTTGACTTTATTATACTTTTATTTGATCATGCCTGGCCTAGCTGACCTCGGCAATGTCGCGAACATTTGCGCAGATTTGTTTTGGAAATTTTGAGTAACGGCCAGCCCCCAACAGCCGCTCAGACTGTTGTTAGAGGTTGTCTGCTCTGGTGCTTTGGCTCAAGTAGCTAACCTAATGACGTCGGCTCACGGTTGCCAGATCACAGTACTGTCGACGGGCTGTGCGATATAAGTCAGTCGGCGTGCCCTGGTAGTTCTGTCGCTGCCTACCCACTACTGCGTTCATTCGTCAGGTCTGACAGCCAGCCTATTTCACAGATGGCCTTCGCTGCGGACTAACCGCAACTCGCCCTCCCCGGATCAATTTAACCATACTCACATGTGGGTGACGTCCAGTGATCTGTCATAGTTGTAGGGCCGAAACGAGTATTCGCGTCTTGGCGTGGACCCCATGACCTAGTTCCCTCGTCGGAACTCGCGTGACAACGAGCAATCGATAATTGGAAAGTGTTGCGGACAGATGTAAAGGACAGCGTAATGGCCACTTCTAGCTTGTTAGACGTGATCAGCCGCCTGTATCCTGATCCCAGATGCCCATCCACCCCAGTCTTGAACCCAGGTCTGTGTTCTACTTGTTAGCGATTGATCAACCCCTTCCTCAACCTAACCAACCGCTTTGCGTTAATATCCTGTAACTGCGGCAATAAAAGGAGACCTATTTGGAGCTTACATGGGTGAGCATCCGGTGTTACGTCTGGTTATTAGGACTGGGAGAGTATTATCGCAGAAATACCCCACAAATACTTCTGGGATGGTAAAGATCGCTCTTTGGCGATGATGCCGTTTCAGCTCGTGGGTCTGCTTTAAATCCTACAATCGTCACATTATTGTGACGTCAAATAGGGCACTCGGAGGCGAATTTGAGTGCACTTCATTCGAACCTCAGAGTTGGTGAATATCAATGTTGACAAGGTGAGTCTTTCACACTTTGCCACTCACCCCTTCATCTGCCCTGATGCTTTTCCCGCCAGACTTTCACCAAAGTAGCCTTTGTGTGGGTGGGCTGTGGTTCGTTCCCTCTGTTTTCAAGTTTGACGCTCAGACACAGCTTAAAGCCATTCCTGTGCGTTGCGGGAGCCCAGGGAGACGTGGGGTCGACTAGGTAGGTCCAGCAATCGATTTTTGGATAGATGACGTACAGCGTGCCGAAACCCAGGTATCTGAACTTGGGCGGGCCATCCGCATTTTAGCGTCGCGTCGACGATGCCTAGTCGGCTGCACCCCGTTCTGTATTCTGTGGCTGCTCAGGTCCACGCGTGGCAGTGAAGTAACAGGCGTCCTCAAGAGCATTTTCGCCGTTTCAAACTCTCTCCGACTGCTAGGCCGCGGTTTTCCGGAGGCTGCGCCTGCGCGTGCTAGCCTTGGATGGCGCGGTCACGTGAGTCACGATCGATCGGTTGTGTCGGCATTTCGGATTTGGGGTCGGTGCACGCTGCGAGGTCGCGTGCCTTTGCGGGGTCGTGCACGCCGACTGCAGCCAAACAATGACGTTTCTGCGTTGGACTTGGCGCAGGGGGTCAAACTGGGTATGTGCTTTTGTTCAAATGCTGTCTTTCATCGACTTCACGCGCTCAAAGCATTATTCTTCACAGATTCGGGCTGTTCGGAGTGGAAGAGCCCTTACAACACTTGTCCGGGACGTGCTCGACGGTTGGGCAAAAAGCCGATGTTCGCCTATTTTCACTTTGACGACAGCTTCTTCGGGAATTCAGTGTTGTATCAGAACTGCTTCGACAAGTCAGACCATGTGAAGCTTCAATGCGGCCTCTGCACATTGCCACTTATGTGAGATCCAAGTTGCTCTTACGCAAGAAGTGCGAACCAGGTCGTGCACGAGGGGGGGGGGGAGGTGTTTACGGGTTGTTTACCTTTGTCCGTCACACTGCGGCCGTTTTGACATTGTCTTGCCGTCGCAGCGAGGTGGGCGTTAGGAAGCGAGAGTGCCGTAGATGCTGTCTGTGGATGGCAGTAGGAGTTCTAACTAGTGTTTTTTATTAAATTGTGGAGACAACTGCTCATTAAGACCCAACATTGGGGTGAACAACTGACGTCTAAGTGCTGCTTGCCAGCTTAGGGAGGCGCCGTATCTGACTGACTATCTGGTGGACGACTCCGACCCCCCTCATCACCTCCTCCCCTTGTGGAGGTATTTGAGGCTACTGAAAGCCGTCGGGATTTCCGTTAATCGCGTCCCACCGCTTCACCGCTATCGTACACTCTGACTAAGTAAGAAAAATGACCACTTTTTTCCAGCTTAAGATTTATCTGCAGCCACGTCGCCCCTCTGGGCCCTCCATATCGTTGGATGCCAGTGTCTCTGTCAGTATTGTCCCGTGCTAGTTTTCTTTCTGAATACCTTTCGTTTGATAGTCCCACCCTCATGTCAGTGTAGAAGGACGTCGAGGAACGCGACTTCATTGCCCGCCCTGCTTATGTTTTCTGTCTTGGCCTTGCTAACAAGGCTCTGTTTTGTGCTCAGGCCACCTGCTGTGAGGACAAAAAGCACTGCTGTCCCGAGGGCTACGAGTGCTATTGGCACATTTGCAAGAAGAAGCTACCGTGGGTCGACGGTCCCGCCTTCTTGCCCAGGAAGGAGAAGAAGCCGGCCAAGCGCTCTGTCCAGGACCGTGATACCTTTGTGCCCTGTCCGGATGGTCACAGCAAGTGTCCTGATGACTCAACTTGTTGCCCAGCTGCAGATAAACAGCAGTACGGTTGTTGCCCTCTACCCAACGTAAGTACTGCTCCAGACTGCGCAGTCCTTTAAAACAGATTTTTTTAAACAAAGATATGGTCACTTATGTTCGTCCTGGCTAACAAAATGCGAGTCTTGCTGTGCGAGTGCATCTCGGGCAAAAAAGACCTTGACACTACGCGGGGAGGAGCGGCGTGAGCGCTGACCAAACCCCTCGCCCCCCCCCCGCCCCACTTATTCGCACTGTGAAGCTACGTTTCGGAACTGTATCGTCAAGGTTGGGCGTCTTCCTTCTCACCTCCGCCCTACCTCTCAGACTGATTCTGCCTCAACAACGCAAAACACCCACAACCTCTGGATCTACGCGACATTCATCTCGCATGACTACACCCGCCTGCCTGCCCCTAGGGCGTCTGTGTCTCTACCGTGCACAGTTTCGAAACCCGACTCTGCACACGCTGCTCGGACCTACCGCCTACATCTCTGTGTGTCCTGTCGGGCTCCCATTCTTCCTGCTTGAGGGCCGCGTAGACCCACGTCACTGGCAGCCACCAGGCAGAGGCGACGGCTCCGCTCTTCGCATTGGTTTTGGGCTATGAGTGCGCCCATCGGACACCCACAGCCACGAACTGACGAAAATGGTGGTCACCAGTCGTCTCGAGTGAACTACTGCAGCCGCCGCGGAGACTTTCACAAACCATGCTCGCACATAACCGCCGTTTTTTATTTGCTCACGACTGTCTACGCCCCGTCATATCCTGCGCCCGGGTCAAAAACCTCTCCCCACCGAATGCTGTTTACCGCTATTTTTCTCCGTCGTGAAGCCCTCTCTCACCTGCTGGGATTTTTATCGGTGGATGTTAAAGAAAAGAGCCCCTTATACTGCGTCCGCGGGTCGTCGTCAGCCCTTAGTTTGATCCCAAAATAGTGATATAGTAAGACGCCAAATGTCCTGCAGAGGTTTGCAAAAGACGTAACCAGGTCAGTGACCGTCCTTCTGGTCGAACTTCACTGGAAGCGTTAGTCTCTCGGAATCTGTGAACCAAAATTTTCAGCAAGCTCTTGTGGCGCAAGTCAGTCAACGACTTCCGTCATCGCGAAGGCCGCTTATGGGACATCAGGTGCTAAACAGACCTTGTTGCCACTTTCAGGCTACCTTCCTGAGTCATAGACTGCCTCGCTGTGTGATAAAGACACGCCGCCGGGTGGAGAGTACCTCATTTTGAAAAAAAAAAAAAACAAAAGTACGGTCGCGATGCAGGAAATCCCTCTCACTTGGGGGGACAATCCTTGGTATTCTTCAAATCTTCCAAATTTCCTATTTACTTACTAATTCTGCCCTCTTGCCACCCTCCACAACTCAGGCGGTCTGTTGTTCAGACGGTGTCCACTGCTGTCCGGAGGGCACTCGGTGTGATTTGACGCTCGAAGCCTGTGTCTCCGTCTCTGCTGACGGCGAAGCAGCCACTGTCCAGAACTGGTTCACCAAGGTGCTGGGACGCTCTCAACCACCCAGCGGACGAGAGGAAAACGAGAAGCCTATGACCACTTGTGCGGACGGCAAGTCCAAGTGCCCGGCCGAATCCATGTGCTGTCTGTCGAAAACACCAATCGGGGACTCCTTCGTCTGCTGCCCCTTCCTCGATGTAAGTACTGCCGGCGATGGTGCCACCGATAGCAGTTACGCTAGGACCACGTTTATTAATGGTAGTAGTGGCAGTGATGTGGTCATTGATAGTAATAGCGACCGTTATAAGTAGTGGTGGTGCTAGCAGTAGCAGTAGTAGTAGTAGTTGTTGTTGTTGTTGTTGTTGTAATAGCAGTAGTAGCAGCAGCAGTAGTAGTATCAGTGACAGTAGCAGCGGTATTAGTAGTGGTAGTAGTAGCAGTAGTAATGGTAGTAGCAGTAGTAGTAGTGTGTGCCTCAACACATCCTTTCGTTTCAGTACTAGGGAGATTTACCTAGACATCTTCTGGTTGGCCTTCTGTCTGTACACTGTAAATTCAGACAACATCATATATTGTTTACATTTTAACTCACTTATTGCGTGGGTGCGCAATAAGTAACCGGAAATAAGACTTACGAGTACTTTCTGTGCAAAGAATCCCAGTAGCATTTCCTCTTTGTCCGCTAAAACTGCGCCAAATGTGCTTAGACGATCGTTGTCTCTGCCTTTTACCAGCTAATGCTTAGGATTTACGTGTGGGTTTTATTCTGCCTGGCCAATCCATATTATTAACCGACCAGCCTCAACCGCACGCGCATCTTGCCTACTGCGGCAGTTTCCTGTGATATTATATGGTAAATTTGTATGGTCTGGGTTAGAAGTCTGCGTTATACACAAGGAAATTCGGTGCCATATCAGCTATCTACAAAAGGTCTCAAACCATAGCGGTATTAGAGCATTCCAACTGACGTTCGCCACAAATAGGTGGGGGCTTTGTCAGCCATACTCCGACACAATCTCGCAACCTAACTCGGATGCCGTGGGCATATAGGCACAGACGTCTACCAGGGGACCATCCTTCCGTCTAGCCACCTGTGGTTACGAGGTAGATTAGGTTAACCAACACGGTGGCTGCATCAGAGTCCTGCAGGCCCATAACAAATGCCAACAGCTGGGGCGTGGCGGCAAGCCCACTTGCATGCTCAAGCCACGCCAATCGGGATCCGAGCTGCCCCCCTTTTTTGTTGTGTCAAGCCCAGGTCAGTGTCCGTTGTGGACCGAGGGGTGTAGTGGTACGTCTAGGTGCGGGTTTTCGCCCTGTAAGCCACCTTCACCCGCTGCGGCCTCCGGTCTTCTTGACTCCCTTTTGACACAGACTGCAGGCGGACGGGAAGGGAGTGTGGTAGATGCAACGCAAGTCTACTATCACTACAAACCTGATTCACGCGCAAGTCACCGCTCTTGTTCTCACCCCCCGCAGTGGAGCGCCCGGTGAACATCGGGAACCGCCTGACAACCACAGCCTGCCCCCGCCCGCATTTGTGGGGGCCTGTCATGATCGGCACTTTCGTCATCCCAAACCCTGTCCGCAAATGACGCAAGGCGCGCTGCACCAGGAACGCTACACAGGCCGATTGTTAGAACCGGTACTCGATCAACGGCTCTCTTGTTCAAGTAGCCTCTGTGCTGTTTAGGGGCTAGCTCGGTGTCCTGCCGTTTGCGTTGTTGAAACAGAAGAGGGTGGAAGTAATGGCTATTTCCGACTTATTGACCTAGACTGAGATTTGATTCCGCGTCATTTGGTCACACGAATTTGGAATCAGGTGGATCCACGGCTACAAACCTTCTTGGCTCCGAGGGGAGCGGCTTTCACCTACGTGTAACGTTCAGTAGGTGGGCCAACTCATGAAATGTCAACCGACATTCCGAAATGCGTTTTCGTTTTGAAAAGATTAATTAAGTAGGATTGTAAAACAGATCATCTTGCAGCGTAATTCTATAATATATCAGTTACGTGAAGATGCTGGCCTCGAACGAACTTCTTTCCGGCCGCATGCAAAAACTATGCTCTGAAAAAATTACTACTTATGTAGCATGCATGTTTCTCATTGATCTTCGATGCCTTTAAAAACTCGATTATATTTCATGGAAAACATTATGAAAATACTAATCCTTTTGCTCATTCGGTAGGCAGTTGCGTCTTCTCCCAATTTTATGCTCTAAGGAAGGGTATAATTCGGTTTTCAAAAACTTTTCCAATTCCCGAATAATTTTGAATCTAACTTGCCGTTACACTTGCATTCGGTGTTTCCAAACTACAAGCCGTATATTTTCCGCACACGAAAACCATACATTTCTCTACGGTATTAAGAGGAGACGATATGGGGTTCATAACATTTAGCAGTGGATTTCAGACATATTGTTAACTTTACAAGTCACATTGGTAAATGCAGAGACATGACGTTTTATGACCGACCATTTCACGGTATTAAAAAATCTCGCAATAAGGAACTTAAAACCAAATTATACACTTTCTTTAGATATGAAATTGGAAGAAGACGTAACTGTCGAACGAATGAGCAAAAGAATGAATATTTGTATGCATGTTTTCCATAAAATATAATTGGACTTTTATGGGCATCGAAAATCAATGAGAAAAATGCATGCCACTTAAGTAGTCATTTTTGCAGAGTATACTTTTTGCATGCAGCCGGCAGGAAGTTCGTTCTAAGGTCGGTATCCTGAAGTAACTGAATTATAATAGAATTCTGCTGCGAGCTGATTAGTTTTACAACCCTTCCTAAGTAGTCTTTTCGAAACGAGAACGCATTTTGGTGGACATTCCTTGAGTTAGCCCACCTACTGTAGTTCTAGGATGCATTATGTCCATGTTCCCCACAACTGGTCACGCAGGAATTGTGGCGGGCAAGTACGAAGGCCAGATCAGGGCCCGACACGCGTCCTTGGGCTACGCACACCCGCGACAAATGCCGTACGTAGGCGGGTGTGGTAGCACGCCTATGCGCAGGCTCGTGCCGCGCCAGCCACTTGCACCCGACCTCAGGGGGTGAGGGAGAAGAGAGAGAGATGCATCGGAAGTCTGCTATCACAAACAAGTTCAGGCGCAAACCCCCGCCCCTGCACCCACCATGCGCTGGGACACATGCGTGACATTGTCGAAATCGACGGCCTAATTTTTGTCCGTCGTCCAAAAATAAAAAGTTTCTGTCTTTCTTCAATTTTTCATCCCAGATACACTTGCCTGATCCCGTTTTCTCCCACCTGACAGGGTCAGTGCTGCGCAGATGGTGGACACTGCTGTCCTCGTGGGTACATTTGCGGCAAACGTGCCTGCGTCCTTGACTCATCCGAAGCTCTGCCCTGGAACCTTCCTGGGGAATCTCAACCCCGAGCCGATTACCTCCATGTCTGTCCGGATCAGGTGACTTTCTGCCTTCGGGGTCAAAATTGCTGTCGAGGTGATGATTCTTCTGACTCCTGGAAGTGCTGTCCTTGAGTGGACCTTCCTGCAGCAAAGGGATGGAAGCGCGGATTGTGTTTGTGAGTTCAAGACCTGTCTGTATTGCATCGCTTTGTGGAGATATCATTTGCAGATGTGCTTGGGGGCACGTTTGCAGTAAACGCCCGCTAACTGCCTACTCCAGACCTTTAAGGCGGGCCGAGACCCCGGCAATGTTTCCTGGAATTCTGGAACTTCCTCCGCTCTGAATAGTCTTGGCCGTAAACTGGGAAGCCTGAATCTGTGACTCAACTGAATTAGGTGTTGGCTGAACTCCGATTCCAAAGTCTGCCTTTGTACCAGGACTAGTTGACGATAGCAAATAAGGCAGTGCTTCCTCAGAATAGCATCGAGCACGCTCTGTTCTGTTGCCTTTCAACTGACAACTTTCTCCCAGCCATTTCTGACTAGATTGGTTCCTATGAAAGGACTAAGCTAGTAGTATACACCTTTGCCGTTCGTCATTGCTTTCGTCAAGTGTCAAAAGATGTGGTAATGTAGCCCCACGTGATGGACACAATACTGTTGGGGTTAGGGGTTAGGGCAACTATTTCTCAACCACTCAAAGTACAACCGCGCATTCCCGATAGCTTTCCGTTTGCATACAGCTACTTGAACTCGTCGCCTGTGCGTTCCTCGGTCTCACCTGTAAAAAACCCCCCATT
>CACRXP010000288.1:315124-330564 GCA_902702965.1 Spirometra erinaceieuropaei
AAGAAGAAGAAGAAGAAGAAGAAGAAGAAGAAGAAGAAGAAGAAGAAGAAGAAGAAGAAGAAGAAGAAGGAAGAAGAAGAAGAAGAAGAAGAAGAAGAAGAAGAAGAAGCAGCAGCAGCGTCGCGACATCTCCTCCGACATGAACTCTTAGTGAAGGAAGTATTCTGCCGCAAGTGTGATGTCCCGGTGATGTTTACGAATAAGAAAGTCCGAGGAAGGAATGTGCAGAGGAAAGAGCTGCCAGTCTGTTCGATCAGTAAGAAAGGGGGACGAATTATTCCTTTTTTGTGACCACAAACAAAAGACTGTGCTGTAATGTAAAGTTATATGGAATTTTAGAGGAAGTTTATCTCCGGAGCAACAGAATAACATTGGAAGAAGTGTCAAAGCTTACTTGTAGGTCCTCAAATATTGCTGTTGACTGGCTCAATTACTGCTGGCAAGTCAGCTGCGAAACGGCATCCGTCACTATGAGAGGGAAGCTGAAAAGACCATAGGAAACCCCTATGCAGATCAATGGGGCCAGATTTTCCGGGCGCCGTAAGTACAATCGTGGCTGCTGGTTGCGCTCGAGAGAGAGAGAGAGAGAGCCCGTAAGGCGCGACGGAACGAGTGAGTTCCGTAAGAAAGAGCGGTGAGCGCCCCAGTACCATTGTATATTGCCGATCGCAAACTGACAGGGCAACGCGCTCGTGGCCCAGTGGTTAGAGGCGTGAACTTCTAACTAACAGGTCGCGAGTTCGAGCCTCGGGTGTTCCACACTTCGGGGTTGGGTATGACTGGCTGACGACGGCAGATAACAAGGCATAAATGGCCATCCCAGTTTCCCTAGTCTTTGTTGGTTATAACATACTGTTTATATCATGCGCCGCTGTGTGGCAGCTGGTTGAGCCTATAAGGCACAACGGAAAGAGTGAGTTCCGTAAGAACGATCGGTGAGCGTCCCTGTACAATCGTGGCAATCCTTTTAGATGGAGATGCACCCGCCGAGGGAAACGATGGCGATCCAGCACAAAGGTTGTCGGAACCACGGCTCTAGCATTGATGGTCCATGGGTTTTTTGGATTGTGTCAGGGTACCGATGTTAGGTACTTCTAAATACACATTCAAGGTGAAGCAATGCTGAGCCGCATTACTGAACGCGAAGTAGAAGCAAGTTCAACAATACATTCTGATGAATGGCCAGACAATTGGCGACTTAATCAGGCTGGCTACGACCACAAGTCCGTCAATCATCAGGAAAATTTAGTTGGTTCGAGTGCCTTTGCGCGCACCCAGCTGGTCGAGAAGACTTGGTTAATAATCATGATTGAGACCTTATAGGGAAATCGCAGAGTTCCACAGCATTTACTTCCAGAACACTTGAATGAGCACGTCTGGTGTGTTTTGAAGGGGGATGAGGACTACTTCGTGTCAATTCTGGGCGATATTGGGTACGACTGGCTGACGACAGCTAAGAAGCCAGAAATGGTCATTCCAGTCTCCCTTGTCTTGGTCGGTAATAACATACTGCCTATATCATGCTCCTCTGTGCGGCTGCTAGTTGGGTTCGAGAGAGAACCCATAAGGCACAACGGAACGAGTGAGTTCCATATGAACGATCGGTGAGCGTCCTCCCTATCACTGTATATTCCCGATCGAAACCGACAGGGCAACGGGCTCGTGGCCCAGTGGTTAAAGGCGTGGACTTCTAACTAACAGGTCGTGACTTCGAGCCTCGGGTGTTCCACACTTCGGGGTTGGGTATGACTGGCTGACGACGGCTTATAAGCCAGAAATGGCCATTCCAGTTTCCCTTGCCTTTGTCGGTAATAATATATTAAGGAACTAGTTGTTGCCAACTTGCTGTTATTTACTTCAGATTTACTTTTCTCAATAAAGACGACGTATTATAAATCTGAATCCGATTTTTGACCAGTACCTATTAGCATAACAATCACGCCGGAGTGGCAGCAAAATTTCATCGGCCGCCCGCGAACTACGATTGGTTAGTCAAGTTCATTTTTGGCCTTTGATGTTCAGTGTGAACTCCCGTGGTTCAGTCAAGTTTTCCACTCCTAAAACTATTCGTTCGCATTTGTGTGTGCACACCTACGAACCGTTCGGACAGCCGATCGGCGGGGTCAAAGGTCACCGACCCGACAGCGAACGATAGCAGCAACCTGACAACCGTGCGGGTCCCGTACTGGCAAAGGGTGAAAGGTCAAAGCGCATGCGTGAACAGTCTCTGCGCTTTCATGTTTTTGCGCCATTCTAGCCTGCAGGGGTGGGGGGGGGGGCTGCTCAGGGGCGTTGCGAGGGTGTCCTAGCTACGATCGATTCCTCTCTGCGAAAGTCGTCCAAACGCTCCTGTGAATACACCTGATTGCACTAGACAGTGTACTTGTGACCATATAACTCAGTTGCTAGAGCCTAGACTTCAGCTAAGCTCAGGTTTTCCATGCCCGGGTATGTGATGTGGTTGGTTTTTGCTTTCAGTGCCTTTTTAGTCAATTTTACGTTAGGTGAGGCCCTTTTGAGCGTTTTACATGCTGTTGATGTGATTTCGACTGGGGGAAGTAATCTTCCTCAGCTATTCCCCCTATCTTCGCTCTAGCGATCAACGTAGTTTAAGCAGATGGCTATTCAAGGGTGGAGGTTTGGGCGCTGGAATATGGGCCCCCCATGTTACAAGTAACCTTGCCCTTAATTCCAAGGGTTAGTGTAATGTTTAGGGGGAAGAGGAACCCGCTGGAATTTAGCGTGGGACCACCTGTAGTACTGCAGGATTCCCGTTCTTGACCGGAATCACTGTAGTAGCGGGAAGGGTATTTAGTAGTACTTATCCGAAATGAAAAAGTCCCCCCGGACGGACACTGATATTTGCACAAATTCTCTCACAATATCGTATCTCGCTCTCCTGGATTGATTATTTGTCAGACCGTGAACTCTGACCTCGCGCATACTAGGAGTGGAGACTCTTTGGGGAAGGGCACCCGGTTAAATGAAGGATTCTAAAATGGACGGTCGACGACCGTTTTAAGTCTTACGTCCTGCTGCTCAACCAGGGGTCGTTGTCCTGTGAGTTGCGATCGGGAATATTAATTATGGTGGGAGGATAACCGCCGGGACATGTTCGCCTCGTCGTGTTTTGGAACTGAATTTCGAACCTTCTCAGCATAGAGCGTACTTGAGGTATAATATTAGTCCACGTGGTACATAGGCCGTCTGTGATGGAAACTACCGAAGACTAGCGTTGCAGCTTAATATATCATTTTTGACATACTTTGCCGCCATATTGCAAACGGAGGACGTATAACCCTACCTTCGTAATCTTTCTGAAGCGAGAATACGCTGCGGCTAACCTCTCGTGAGACTGTAAGTAACTTTGTCCAAGAGGAAGTCTGTGTGCGAACTACAGTAATTGTTACCATCGATAATCTTCCGTTCGCTGACAGGCGCTGCTTGCATGACTTCAAGACTTCTAGGGATCAGCATTCTCCACCCACCTAGAGCCAGAGGCTGATATCTGATTAGGAAACCCAGGAACCCACTACCCGAGGGGGTCGGCGGTAGGACGTAGTTATGGTGAACGCCTACGTCTGGCAATAAAAACACTGTCAAGCGCCCCAGATACGCATTCATCTGCCTGGGCGAATGTCCACATGACTGAAAATGCGTTTGACATTGACGTCAGTCAAGCTTTTGACGTCCTTCCATGCCCCTAAAATGGGCCAGGCGGTAGGGGCACTGAACCAACACTGGGACTAGATTGAGAATGCACACTCAAAACATATTCAAACAGCTGGCGGGGTGGGACGGTAGGCCCTGCTGGCGGCGTACGCTGTGCTGATTGGGATCCGTGGCGCCCCCCTACTTTCCGTGTTGTGTAAATTCCTGGCCAGTGTGTGTGTGTTGTGGACCAGGAGATGTGGAGTGGTACACCTAGGTGCGAGTTTTGGCCGTGTCAGCCACCTGAGCCCTCCCCCGCCTCCGGTCTACTTGACGTTGTACTGACACCCTGTTCAAGGTGGGCTGAAGGATAGAGTTGATCAGAAGAGAAAGAAGCGATTGCTGGAACAAGGACCTTATTCGCCTGACGTTTCGGATTTCCACTTGAACGCATCATCAAAGACAGTGACAGAAACTGGTGACTCGTGCACAGGAAGTTGCAGTATTTATAGGATGCAGTCGCTATGCCACCGCATACCTATGTTAATTGCTGAAATCTCATCACCCGTGTTGGATTCTGGCGTGATGATTGCTCGGCCATCTGGCTCACCGGTATGCACGCTTCCCGAGTGGTCAATTACTTTGGTAAGCCTATGCCTCAGCACGGAATATGGAGTGGGGATGTCGTTGCACTTGTTGATAGACAGAGGTCCCGTGAACCATGACTCAAGCAACTCGCGGCTCACGCCATTATCCCCTCTCGCGAGAATTTCGGCCTCATCGAACTTGGCTGTGTGGCCCAGTGGAGTGAGAAGATGACTGACGGCTTCCGAGACGTTCTTTACGTGCAGAAGAGCCCGCCAGAATTTGGGATCGGCACGATTTTGTCGTCCGTCTCGTTTGCGCATGCACCGGGTGAGGAAGTTGCGTGGGTAACCATTTTCTCTGAAAACCCGTCGAAGATATTGGGATTCGGCAACCTTGTCTTCCGGTTCACAGCAGTGCGTCTCAACACGTCGATATAGCGTTCTTACGCAACTGCGTTTGTGCAATAGAGTGCAATAGATGCTGCTGTGAAGCACATGATAGATATCGCCGTTCGCGACGGTCGATCTGTCGCATGTCTCTCTACCACTCTGTGAATAGCCAAACCCTGTGCTGCTGCTCTAGCAAGAGAACGAAGGAGAAGGCAGGCAAAAAAATGGGCTAGAGGACGGCACCTCACAACTGCAATTACAGTAGGAGCCCAATAAGGCTCTCTGTAGCACTGCAGGAGTCCCTATCCCCGTGTCCGATCGGATCCACAGAGAAATTGCCGGAGTAGCGGGAGGGACAGTTAGTAGTAATTAGTCTAAATGAATAAGCCCTCTGGAAGGACATTAATATTTGTACAAGTTCTTCCACAGTGCCTTGTTTAATTTCCGAGCAAATTAAACAGATTAGGATGGCACTGGTGTTTGTATACCAGGAAACATACTGGAAACGCTAGGGGGGGGGGGTCAATTGATGAGCAGAAGCCCTCGCAGATGCGTGAAACGGGTGCATGAGATCGGCGAAACGCGCTTGTCGGGACTTTCACCTAATGCCTGTGCTGTAAGTATGGCGGGCACTTCCGTACGTCAAGAACGTTTCGGAAGCTGTCGGCCGCCTTCTCGCACCACTTGGGGTTGGAGTGGCACACAGACCGGAGGCAACCATCAGGCGTCTGATCATGAAACCGAAAGACCCACTGCCACGGCAAGAAACGTCCGAGTCGTTTATCGGACCTGGTGCAGTTGCGGACAAAGCAACTACGTCGGAGAAACCGGAAGACAGCTCCGAACGGGAATGGCCGAACACGCGGCAGCGGTGCGCAGAAATGACGCCAGCTCTCAAGTTGCAGCTCATTCGACGAGATCCGGCCACACATTTAAATTCGATGAGGCCGAAATTCTCGCAAGAGGTGACAACCGAGTGAGCCGGGAGCTACTGGAATCATGGTTTACTGGCCCCCAGTCCATCAACAAATGCAACGATCTTCCCATTCAATAGAGCGTGCTGAGACTTCGTCTAGGCGGAGTAATTGGCCACGCGGGGAGCGCACTGGTGAACACTCTTTCCAACACCCGGGTCAACGCGTCAGATGGTCGAGCAATCATCACGCCAACATCCAACGCACGTGATGAAATTGCAGCAATTATCGACTCGAATGTCGGCCATCAAGCAATGATCACATCAAGTGCGACGATCCCGGATGAAGGGGGGAAGCCGTGAACGTTCATAGGTATGCGGTAGCATGGCTGCTGCATCCTATAAATACCGCAGCCCCTTGTGCAACAACCACCCGTTTCTGCTCTTTTGTCTCTAATGATGGATTCGAGTAGGAATCCGAAACGTCAGGCTAATAAAGCTCTTGTCCCGGCGATCGTGTTTCCTTCTTCAAGACTACTTCCTGGGACTCGGCTCTTCGCTTCTATTGGCAATAATCACATAGTTCTCTCACGATGCCTCCAGGATTGATTTTTTGTCGGACCGCGAGCTCTGTCCTAGGAGTGGGCATTCTTTTTGGAAAGGCACCAGGCTAATTGGGTGTTTCCGAAATTCTTTAAAAAAAAACATGATAAAGCACCTGACTAAGCACCGCACATTCACTGGCAGAAGATTTCCCTCAATTACCTTATTTGTACACGTCTTCAACGGAGGCCTTGTGCTCATGGGCGTTTAGCTATCACCTGTGTTTTCAGTGAGGCAAATAATTACACAATTCTATATTACTGACTGCCTATTGGCGGTTTGCGAATATTGCGCAGTTATTCCGCAGTAGGTGATGAATTTCAGCTCAAATATTCATATCGGATTTCGGAGCCTGCCTGAAAAGGTCTGTTTCGAAGGATTTACTCCAAGTTTGCGCATTAGTTTCCTCGGAAGTTAAATAAGACAAAGAGACCAATGAATTTGAAGGCAGGCAGAATGAGGGTGCAGGGGGCGGCGTTTCACAACTGTAATTACAGTAACTAAGATGTGAGTGCCAATTACGCTACGAAGATCGATAGCCGAAGACAGGCCCTGCCTTTCTTTCATCTGACTAGAGGACCGAAAACGAAGAAAACGGTAGATGGGCAGGGAGAAATACCGCTGAAACAACTAAAACGGCATGGATATAAAGGTACCAGCGATGTGCTAGTGCGGCTTAACATCAGTGGTATCCATACCACTGCCGCGAATGTATTTGGTTATGATTTTGAAACGACACGGTAATAAACACGGATCTGGCGACCACTTGAGTTCAGGCCACAAACAAACGTACTTCGCATCTCAATAAGCAACGGCTTAACACACGACAACAGCGGAAACCGGGGAGCGTAGTTAGCCTAGTGGAGCATGTGGGCTGGACTTAGGAGTAGGCTGGGCATTAGAAAGGGGAACCTAGCAGCATGATTACTGACCACATTCAGTTTCCGTGGGTTGTGACTTACCAAATTACAGTTGACCAGGTTGTGAAAACGCGGCATATCCAGTAAAATCATGTGCTTGCACTGAGAGTCACATCCAGGAAGGAATGACCCAGTTTAAGACCCCCAACGCAAACGCTGCATCACCAAACATCTCTCAGAGAAAACACTAGGCAGGCCCTAAACTTCAGGAGAGATGGACTATATGATTGCCTTGATCGGTAACACGGGGCGTTTGCGACATCCCACTTCACCACCGACTGAGTTCGCCCTCCCCAGCGTGGCCTCATCAGGACACGAAGCAGAACACTCAGGCATAGTTAACAGAGGTTAGAAAATCGGCCTGCCAATGCTTCCCCGCCTGAAGTCCCCTCCCTCCGCCTTAGCCAACCCTCCCCCCTCATTGGGATGCTGGGACAATGGTGCCAGCGTTCGCCAGCAGACATCGCAACCGCAAAACTGGCCCAATAATTTCGTCAGAAGTGAAGACGCCACAGCTCCAAACTAGAGTTGTATTTAACGAATGGCCCATGAGGCGGCTGCGAGGGGAAAGGTGAAGTTTGCCAACTCAAATCCATGGCCAACTGATGTAGGACGGAAAGTCGCCTAGGCCACTTCACAAATGTGGCCAAACAACCAAGAGTTCTCATCAGCATTCACAATGGCAGTCACCAGCATCAGCCTCCAACGTGTGGCACGTGAGTGAAGACAGGGGGGATATCAGGATTAGCCACATGACCTTGAAATAAATCATTTCGGGACTTGCAGTGCAAAACTTTCTGCCTACCGGAAACAGGGGGATAGAGCTATTTACAAACTGCGTTATATCAACTGTAGTGCTTGCCATGACATTTATACCAGGATTTGTGGCTAGAGATGATACTCAAATGATGGCGAGGAATGGGACGAACCTGGAATAACTTTCACAATGACACAGCGTAGGCACAACTACTCTTCCCCAGATCGGTGATTCGATCGGAAAACAAGAACAAATATCCGGAAGAATTTTGAAGAGGAAGTTCTCATTGTCAGACGAGATCTAGAGTCGATTCGGAGAAGAGACGAATGTCGGAGTTCCAGATGCATACATGAGTGAGGAAGAAATGTGTAATCAGACATTGGCAAATTTTGTTTGTTATTCCGACTTTCTGAACTCATGCTGGAGTCCACCTTTCAAAATGACTACAGCAGCAGAGAAGGCGATAGTTTTAGGGGTGATATAATGCGCTTAAAGTATCGACCTCATCCGGCTAACTCAGTCTCCTTTAACCTGCTTTCTCAGAATACCGTTCCGACATTTACTACTTATGCAGTTATGCCTCCTTTAACTTGCCCACTAAGCGACATAACTTTTTCGCAAGTTTCTGTCCACTGAGCAAATTTTATTCTGCCTGTACAAAGTCTAGCGTTTGCAAGTTGTTCTCTAGTCGCTTCTGAGGTCGCGCGTGACTTGGTATCGGCACGACGAGAGCTCGACGTCAGACAGTGCGGAACAGTTCGCTGATTGGCTGTGGGCAAACAAAGACACTGGGGCACGCGCGCGACTCGCGCAGTGGCTAACGGCCTAGCCGGATGCCGCTCGGTTGGTGAGAGGACTTGCTGACATTGCTTTAGATGAGTCGTATACGCCCTACCCGCTGCAGTAAACGTCACCCGACTTGTTCCCTCTGCCTTTTGATTTGGGAAACCTAGCGGACTCGACCATTGCACATCGCCAAGGTTACCTGTAGCGACATAGTTATCAGGCTAGTCCGCGGTTAGAAGCCAAGACGGCGGCCACCAGAATGGAGGATTTATTGTGCACAAGTAGCAAGGATTGCTGGCGAGTGCAAGGCGTGTCCTGGCGGTGCTTAGCCGCACCTGTGAAACGAGGGTGAGATGGCGGTGTCAGCTGCTTTTATCCACGTGTCAGAACCAGGTCGAGACTGTTTGAGTCCGATGGTGCCTGGTGTTGCATTATCAAAGGATTGGTGCGTTGAAGTACCTTCAGGTTGGGTATGGGTGGTTGTGTGTCTCAGCTAAAGTCGGTTGAGCGGTCGCATGCCAGCGTGCCTAGGACACGGCAATAGGAACTTTTTCTGGAACTTAGCGCAATGCCACCCGTACTCACAGGGTCGTTCCCATTCCCCTCCCTTTCCTACCTATTTGAGTGCAAAAGTGACTTAGCCTATCTGTGCAATGATGGCAGTCGACCAGAGTGGGGGTCAGTGAATCATTTTAAAAACCCCACAGGCGGACCGTGTCGAAGTTGTTTTAAATAAAAATGTGGTGTCACATCTGATCAGAGTGTGGATCAATTCAGCCATTGGTGCACATGCGCGTGGCAGGTGTTGGACGAAAGCTCACACCCCATCAGCCGCTACGCCCAGTCTCATCAACAATCGGTTGGACTCCGACAGACCGCTGCTTATGAGGGAAGTTAAAGATGGTGGAATTGATCCATTTGAGTTCAACGCCTAGATCCCTCACCATAAACAAGCAAATGTGCTTGGAAGGACTTGGAAGGTTGCCGGCTAAGTGTGGACTCATGCCCATTCAGGACTGAGGTTCAGGCCATACTGACTCCCCATGCAATGCGGCCGTTATGTCGCTCTTATTTGTATGATAGTGACCAGGTGGAAATGTGCGTGAAGTTACAGTAAGTGTGCTATCTCATGAAATGTTGGCTGGAATTCTGTAGTATGTTTGCCATTCGAAAAGACTACCCAAGTTGCAACATAATCCCAAGGTATTTCATTCATGCCACAATGTCGGCTTTTGAATGCACCTTCTTTCAGCCGGCAGCATGAACAGCACTCAATGAAAAGCGGCTACTTACGTAGTATGGACTTTTCACTTTGATATAACATGTCCTTACTAATTCAAATATATTTTATACTCATCTTTAGCAAGCTACATCTTCCTCAAATTTTATACTTGAAGGAAAAGCATCATCCGGTCAGAAGGGAACGTTTTCGATTCCTGAATAATCATAAACCCGACTTGTCATTTAGGATTTCCAAACTACAGGCTGTATACTTTTCATGTGATAATAGTAAATAAATTTAATGTCCTTTTGTAGGCATTGCCAAAACGATACTACATTGTCGTATTTTCAGTCCGATGACTACCTTAAGACATCTTGATCACCCTCACGCAACAGCCGCTGCGAGGTCTTTTTATTTCCCTCTCTGGCACGTACAAGTAAATATTGTTAGTTATTTTCTTTTAGCGTAAATGCTCCCCGCAGTAAGTAACCCCGGCCATAAACCATACCCTTTCCAAATCAACCCAGAATGAACTATTTCTACTATTAAACATAGTACCAACGTCGCACAACACTGTTCTTACCGTTCACGGCTAACACGGTGGTAACTACCCCACACGAAACACATGTGATAACTCCAGTTATCACAGGTAGGTTACAACTGAAACGTGACTATTTCCGAACCCCGCATAGCAACGCTATGCATGGCTAAGCTGTCAAATGTTTTTTCTCCGCTGTGTTTAGAAGCACATGGTGTTCGCGATTGGTTTAAAGGACGGTGGTTTCGAAAGTTTAAGTAAACCAGGTTTCTCAACAGCACTACTTCGGTTCGATGATCCCGTTTACGTTGCTTCAAGTTTTCTCAACCCGTTTCAGACGATGATCCCGTTTGCGCCCAGCAATGGGGATCTTCGCTGTGGGAAACGAATTGGTAAGATGTGGTTATTTAACCGCACCTGATGGACACAATACTGTTAGGTGTTGGGGTTAGGGCTGGCGGATAGGGTCAGGGGGGAGGGTTAGGAGTCAGGATTAGGGGCTGGGGTTAGGTGCTGGAGTTAGGGGTTAGGGCACCTATTTCGTACCACTCAAAGTACAACCGCGCATTCCCAATAGTTTTTCTTTTGCAAACAACTGCTTGACCTTGCCGGCTGTGCGTTCCCTGGACCCACCTGTTAAAACCCCTATTACCACCGATCCGGTATTACAGGTGACTGGGGTTTGTTTACTTCAGGTAGGGATACATAACCACATCGGACCAACGACTTTTGTCTGCATGGCATTGCAGCAGGATAGACACAATTCTGTGCGCCATCTGTTCCAGTTACAAGACTGAGTTGAAACGACCGAAGCAGATAAAAAGCTCGAGGACTGATCAGCCACGTCACAGCACTCACACCGCTGGGGCCCAGCGTAAAAAAACCAATTTAAATGGAGTCGTCGCAGCCTTTAGGTCATCATCAGCCAAACCATGATGGCGCATGCCCCCGTTATTTTGATCAGACTGTGAAAGGGGGTATTTTATTCCGTTCAAAGTCGTCTTCGCTGCCACCCGGCACCTCACTCAAACGAATGCGGGGCTTATTATTTTGTCATTCACGCTCTGCACCCAAAATACGCTTTACTTTTTAAGCGTCTCCCAAAATATTTAGAAAACCGCCTTATTTTTACTATTGATACATTTGGGCACGCGAAATAAATAATGGTAGGGGTCGGTTACGCTCTCCCGAGTGTAAGCGCAATGTTGGCATTGCAAGTAAAGCAAGCCGATGGAGGATGTTGAAATTGTTAGTCAGAAAGTAGTCAAAGCTAACGCGGAAAAGGTTAGTCTGATGTTTCAGATTAGAGGTAGGATTAGTCTTAGGGTTCTAGTTAGTGCCAGGCTGAGAATTCAGTTTAGGGTCAGGGTTTGCGTTAAGTTTGAGGGTTCCGGCTAGAGTTAGGGCTTAGACTTCGGTTACGGTTTGCGTTTTGTGTTGGAGGTGGGATTAGTGTTAGTGTAAGAGTTAGGATAGGGTTACAGTCAAGGCTAAGGTTAAGGCTAGGGTTGGGGTTTGGGTCACGGTTAAGGTTATGGTTAGGATTTGGGCCAGGGTTAAGTTTAGGCCTTGTTTCTGTACCGTGAATGGGGTCGTATACCGCATCCTTGCGCAGAAAAGAATAGCAGCTCAAGGTTAAAAGCCTGGATGTACTGGGGTTTGTGCTTCCTGGGTACGGATTCCGTGACAAAGGTGGGACACTCATTTTCTGTAGCCCTAGATACTCTGTCGCCCCGTCTGTACTAACTTTGACACCCTCGGCTATACCCCTGGCTTCAGCCTACTTAGAATCCCGTGACAAATCGGTCAACCTGACGAGGGTACTCGTGCCATGCACACATGGCCCCTTCACAAACGAAAGTGGCCTGTGCTTGGCTCCCAAAATGAACTCCGCTCCCAGTGGACTTCGGGAGGTAGGCTCCAGCCTTGACAAAAGAGCCTCGATTTCCACCTCTAATAACTCATGCGTATTATTTGACTGAAGATAGACATCAGGCCGTTATAATAAAGAGCGTAGCACAGAGAGTACAACTCAGGAGGGAACAGAGCTTATCGCTGGACCTTCGTATTTAGTGGTCTAGGCTTCACATCATCAAGATTTGCCTCTCAGAACTGGCAGTCATGGTCTGAAGAGTCCCCTGGTCGGTGCAGAGCGGACGTCAGTCAGACTTGACGAAGCAAATTGCGATTCGGGTTGTCGAAGTTATTCGACTCAACCAATCCCCCAATTGGTCGGGAGAATTGAGTTCCAGGCGCGGATCCGGGACGTAAATCTGCACAGCGCACGCCCGATTGGTTTTCGCTGGCATACAGTATGATGCATCGCATTGTATCAGTTATGTATTTGGCCAATGCCAACATTCTGACAGACAGTGGCAAGCTGCTCGGTGATCTTCCACACGCGGGATTTACAGAGACATTTTGCACCTGAAAGCTGAAGTGTTGACTCAATCAACAGTCTAGTCCGACTTTTTTCGGAAGGTCTGAATACCGTTCTTTTATATGACAGATGACTAAGACGGGTTCACGTGATCTCACGCATATGTTCGCCTCACTTACCCATTGTGCACATTTGGTTCTTGAGTGACGTTCATCTTCGATGTGTCAGCCATCTGGGCATCAGTGATCACCCCGGAAGGATGCCAAGAGGACCGTAAAATATCAGTCGATGGTAGGTATCTTCAAAAAGGTGGGTTCTAGGGACCTCCTGAAAATTCCTTTTCGGGAATGCATACAAGGTTGGAGGCTGTTACTGTCGGGCGAGAAGGAAAGAAGTGTTCTCGATCGTATAGACCGAGTACAAATTTACCCCGATAAGTGTACGCGTGAACGATTTATGCCCCTTGATTACATCCACGTCGACTGGAGTTGAGAGTTGGCCCTGCAAGTGGATCGTGGATTGGCAGGGGGGGGGGGGGTTATTTTGTATCGGACGAGCGTGAGTAGTCAGCGGGTGGCAGACAGAAGGTGTGTGACGCACCGAATAATGCGATTGAATGCCTGGTTGATAAATACGCCTACCTACACACTCTGTGGTCTCGAAGGCGTCCTGCCTTTGAAAAATGATGGGTGTAGTGGGGGTAGGGGGTAGGAGGGGACGTGAGATGGCTGCTGCTGCTGCTGCTGCTGCTGCTGCTGCTGCTGCTGCTGCTGCTGCTGCTGCTGCTGCTGCTGCTGCTGCTGCTGCTGCTGCTGCTGCTGCTGCTGCTGCTGCTGCTGCTGCTGCTGCTGCTGCTGCTGCTGCTGCTGCTGCTGCTGCTGCTGCTGCACATAAATTCACTCACCGGTCACCACTGTCCAGGCAGTAGTGGTTCCCGCGATGCCCCTAAAACGGACCGTGCGGTAGATGCGCAGGACCAACACTGGGGGGCTAGATAGGAGTCAGCAGGCGTTAGGGGGATCGCACACCCATATCGCATACCAGTCTTTGGGGTGTGTTGGCAGGCACGGGTGCGGACATATGCCACACCAAGTGTGATCCGAGGCGCCCAGCACTTTTTCTTGTGGTATGAAATCCTGGTCTGTGCATGTTGTGGACCACAGGGTGTGGTGGCACGCCTAGATGCGGGTTATCGCAGTGTCAGCCACCTGCATCCTTTCCCGCCTCCAGTCTTTATGATTCTGTTTTGACATCGAGTCCAGATGGGAGAGGAGGAGAGGGTTCGGTAGACGCTGCGCAAGTCTACCAATAAACCAACTCACGCGTATTTCACCGTCCCTGCTCCCACCTTGCTGCGGAGTACACGGTGGAGATTGTAGAAATTGACAGCCGATCTGTCGTTGATCGACACGAAGATGAGAGATGGACTACGCTGACTGGGTAGAACACAAGAGCTCCCCAATCCCACCCCCGACACACACGTGCGCCACACGTGGAAGTGTGTCAGACGTCATTCAGGCGAGCTGTCCGCTGTCGAACAAAGGTCCTGTTTTTGGTTGGACTTCGCAGCAGCCCACCATTTGTAGACCACAAGTGCGCGCACTCGGCCATCCTGCGACGGGTTGCGTACGAACGAGTGGGCGGACGGTCCGCAATGGTCAATCGTTGTAGCGAGTGCCCTTGTAGCAGTTCGCGTCTCCTCGCTCTCCGCCTTTGTCACGCTGCCCTCCTGTCCGCCTCACACTCCTTATCGATGCGCTGATGGGATGCGCGAGTGCTCGAAGCCAATCAACGCTGCCCCCACTCTGATTGGCTGGCGAGATTGAGACAACGAAGGGCGCACACACGCGCTGATACAACACCTCGAGGGCTGACGCGGACAACAGCTTGCTTGGAGCGCGCTTGCGGCGACTGCCCACACAGCCTTTGTGTACACGCTTTCCAAGCAGTAAAGTTTGTCCAACTCAAACCGTCTTCCCTGACTTTTGATTGGGAATCTTTATCTTGTCGACTACACCACTTCCGACAATTGGTGACTCCTTGCGAACAGCAATCCTTCTCCCTAATCTACGATAAAGTCAGGTGTTGATGATGGACACTTTTCCATCGGAAGTGCAGCATATTTTGGCACCCGCCTTCGGCATTCTTTCGGCCACGCAACTTACTCAGATGGCTGATCGGCTTATGGAGATGCACGGTTTTTCCAAGCCGTCTATTTCAGCCCTCTCAACTCCCTCAACTCCTCCTGCGTCTCCCATTTCGCAGTTAGAGATCGAGCTCAACAAGCTGGCCGATACTATAGCCGCTCTCCAGAAGCCCACAGTTTCTACCTCATCTCGGAGCCAACCGAAGCCATCCACCCCGCATGTCCAGTCTTCACATTCAGTCCGTCCAAACGCAGCTGCCACCTGCTGGTACCACACCACCTTTGGTGCTAAAGCCCGTCGCTGCGTCTCTCCTTGCTCCTTCACTTTCAAGCAGAGAAAACGGGTAAAACCGGTCAACCCGAAGGTCTGTGCAGCCAAACTTCCCGACAGCTCTAACCCTGGTTGCACATTTTACGTCCGCGACACCAGGAGTGGCAGACGTTTCTTGGTTGACACTGGTGCCCAGCTAAGTGTCATTCCACCCACACCAGCTGATCGTCGGTGTCCCAATCCCGGTCTTTTCCTACAGGCCGTCAACACATCGCC
>CACRXP010000288.1:330720-346340 GCA_902702965.1 Spirometra erinaceieuropaei
CCTCCCTCAAGTCGGACCTTGATTGTTCTGCCGCTGAACTCGTGTTCGGTGCCACCGTCCGACTTCCCGGTCAGATGATCTCGCCAACCCCGCGAGTTGCAGTTGAGGATCCCACCAACCTCCTGCATCGCCTCCGGCAATTCCTGCGGACACTTTCTCCGGTTCCGCCCAGGCCATCCGTCTCGGAATCTTACCTCGAGAAAGATTTGGCGACATGCTCTCACGTCTATCTCCGATGTGATCGAGTCCGCCGGCCCCTGGAACCACCCTACGACGGCCCCTTCCGAGTTATCTCTCGTGGGACGAAGAACTTCCGCATCCAACGCGGCACTCGCGAGGAGGTCGTGAGCGTGGACCGTCTCAAAGCTGCCTTCCCGGACACTCCTCCGGATGAGCCCTGTGGTCCCCTACCCCCTGCTCCGCCTCCCCGACCCTCTATTCCACCGTCCCGTATACTTCCTCTGCCCTCATGTCCACAACTCCCAACTGCAACTACCCCTTCGTCAACAAACAACACTGTAACCGCGAGCCATACTCACTCTAATCCTGTGCCCCCTGTATATATCACCCGTAGTGGACGCCATGTTCACTTTCCTGACCGTTTCGTTACTCATGTTTTTTAGACATCAACAGTTCCTTCGGTATCGCTACGCGCCACCTTCGGTCTAGCCGGGGGGTACTGTAGCAGTTCGCGTCTCCTCGCTCTCCGCCTTTGTCACGCTGCCCTCCTGTCCGCCTCACACTCCTTATCGATGCGCTGATGGGATGCGCGAGTGCTCGAAGCCAATCAACGCTGCCCCCACTCTGATTGGCTGGCGAGATTGAGACAACGAAGGGCGCACACACGCGCTGATACAACACCTCGAGGGCTGACGCGGACAACAGCTTGCTTGGAGCGCGCTTGCGGCGACTGCCCACACAGCCTTTGTGTACACGCTTTCCAAGCAGTAAAGTTTGTCCAACTCAAACCGTCTTCCCTGACTTTTGATTGGGAATCTTTATCTTGTCGACTACACCACTTCCGACACCCTCAGTCAGCGGAAAGTCAGGTGAAAACCGCGTTCTTTGCGCGTTGTGCCCACAACAGACTGTAATCAGAAGACGAGGTTGCGAGCATACGTAGCTTTCGATAAATTCTCGTCGGGCCAGTACAGTTATATGGGAACGGGGTAGAAGTAAAGCATGCCAACGATAAGACAAATCGATAAACACTCGCTTTAAAAAGCAGGCGGGGTGTGGGGTGTGTGTCTATCGGAAGAAAACCTGGTCTGGACAATGCCCGAACTTCGCAAGTTTCGTACCCCTCCATGTCAGCGATAAGAGAAGTCGATAAACACTCGCCTTAAAACATGGGCAGGGTGTGAGAATGGGGGGGGGGGTGGCGGTAGGGGGCGGGGTAATAGCAGTTAGTGTCAAGGGCGGGGTGAGAGTGGAGGGGCGCGGAGAGTTGCAGCGTTAGTCGACCTTCGACCACTGTAGGCGCGGGGCCTGAACGTGGTTCTTCTGTGCGCATAAGATTGGCTTTCGTAACCTGATGGCGGCTGCTTCTGCTGTTGCTAACAGGCGCTGGCCCAGCAGCTTTGGATAGCTCGATGGGCCCTTATGAATCACACGAAAAACTTCGTTGGGGTTCACACGATGTCCACAATCGACAACATGCGCGAGAATGGCGCTACTCATGCTCCTCGCTTCGCCTTTTCCCAGCCATGCCCGGGGGGTGTTTCCGTATTCTCTTGGATGACCGCCGACTCGTGCGACCAATATAACCTGCTCCACAGGAGCCAGTGAAGGAATAGATGCACATTGAGGTGGTCTGCGGTGGTAACTTATCCTTACCTTCGCGTAAAATAGGGTTAGTAGTGAACGATATTTGAACCCTTGCTGATGGGAAGGTTCGCGAGACAGCTTGATCAAGGCGTCTTCTCAGGAGTTCACGCGCAGCGTCCCCTGGGAAAAGGATTTTGAGGAACAACGTTTTCTTTTCGGCAGTCGGTGTGGCGAGTTTTATCCGTCGTCCGACAATGTTCTTTGCAAAAACCTGTCAGGATACTCGTTTCCGCGAACAAAGTCCCGGATTTTTCTGAATTCCTCCTCGATGCTCTCTGTTGAGAAAATTCTTCTAGCTCTTTGTGCCACTCATCGGACTAGATTTCGTTTTTGTGGGAGGAGTACGAAACTGACGAAGTTCGGGTATTGTCCAGACCAGGTATTCTTCCGATAGACACACACCCGGCCTGTGTTTTAAGGCGAACTTTTATCGATTTCTCTTATCGCTGACGTGTTTTACTTCTACCCCATTCCCATATAACTGTACTGGCCCGACGAAAATTTATCGAAAGCTACGTATTCTCGCCACCTCGTCTTCTGATTACTGCTATGAGAATTTTCGCAACTCTACAACGGACTGTGTCGCGAATGCACTGAACTAAGACAGGGGGCCAGATCGGGTCACGACACACATCAGCTGGGCCGCGCAAAGTCCACACGACCCCATAACAGCTGTCGCACATGAGAGATGCGATATCAGTTTGGGGAAGCTAGATTATTAACTGCGTTGTTGATGCTGGCGACGATGCTGTCAACGGTAGTAACGCTGATGGTTGGGGAGCTGTCGGATATTTGAGGTTGAGGCCATGCGCATGTAGCAGTTTTTGTCTACGTCCAGGCTCCAGTCTGTCGGTCCCACTGCGATGGATTTGCAGGTCCCAGACCAGGCCGATGCGTCATTTGCTTGGGCAGAATGGATTTGCAGTTGTTGTGTTGGTAGCGGTGGCGAGGCTGCTTTCGGTGGTGACGGTGATAGAGTGGCTGTTGGTAGCGGTGGCGGTGGGATAGTTGTCGGATGTGTCAGATGCGTTTGGAATGTGGACATTGCCGCGGATTCCGTTGTCGTGGATGCGTATGTGGTCGGGTAATGACGACAGGATGTGCGTGTGCAGTGTGGACAGTTGAGGCGACTGTGTCGGGGCTCCGAGTAATGGTTCGCCACGCCCAGTGCGTTGAATCCGCAAGTGGCCGAACAGGACTGTGTGCGATGCAAAGGTACGATCGTAATAAGAACAGGTGTGCAGCGAGTCCGCGCTGTTGGTGGGGCAGACGGTTGCGGTGGCGAGAGCAGTGGTTAGGGGAAGCGTCGGGAATGTTTTAAGAGGTGATGGGAGTGGAAGGACTGGTAGTCGCCGCCCAGGCGGGCGTCGTAACTGTGATGATGTACGTCGGTGACTGGGCTTCATGGCAGTGATGACCGTCGTGAGCGTCATGGTCGTTGTGTGCGCTTTCGCGGAGGCAGTAGGCAGAGTTGTCACGTTGTTACTGCCTTGAGTCCAAAGACGTCCGAGAGGACCGGTACTTTCGCGGAATGTCCGGAACGGGTGCAAGTAGCGGGGTGCTGGAGCTGAGGATCCGCAACGTTTGTGACATGCGAGATGTTCTTTTCATTTTGCCAACAGTGATGCAGTTGACACCGTAGACTGCTTGCTGCCTCAGTCTTCACTGTTTTTTTTCTGACGACAACTATTCCTCATAAACCCTCCTCTCCTATACATGGAAGGCAGAGAGAGACTACTGTTGCAGGCCACTCGTTTTCTAGCTCATGTGGAACGGGCTTCATTGACCATACAATGAGCCTTGAATAGAGAGTACAGTGCGTGACCGATCTCATGAAATGTTGGCTAAAATCCTGGAGTGCGTTTCCCATTTGGAAGGATTACTTAAGTTGGCTTGTTATGCTGATTAACATGCAGCATAACCCTGTAACATTTTGGACTCGATAGGATGTTTGCTTTTGAAACCACTTCTTTTTGACCTCCTGGAGAAACCGCACTCGGTAAAAGATAACTACTTAAGTAGCATGCATTTTTCCTATTGATTTTCGATGGCCTTGCAAATTCAAACATATTTTAAGGAAGACATGCACAAAGCATGCTTTCTTTTGCTCATTTGGTAGGAAATCACATTGTCTTCATATTTTGTGCTCGAAGAAAGTGTGTATTTGTGTTTTCAAAAAGTTTCTTATTATGAGATTTTTAAGAACGCACGATGTCCATGCATGCAAGACCGCACATGTCCGTTTACTAATGCCCTTCATGAAGTGTACAACACAGCCCGGAACCGGTGTAAAGTTTCATGCACTCTCTGTGGTGTCTTCTCAAAGTCACAGATGAAAATATAATTTTCTTTACGAGGAAAGCATGTACCTTGTAGACTAAAAGTGCTAAACGCTGATGAAATGGCATATCAGGCTGAAAATTATTCGGGAATTGGGAGCCTTTTTAAAACCCAAATATACTCTTTCTTAGGGCATAAAATATGAAGAACATGTAATTTCCTACCAAATGAGCAAAAGAAGGCATGCTTTGTGCATGCTTTCCTTAAAATATGTTTGAATTTGCAAGGCCATCGAAAATCAATAGGAAAAATGCATGCTACATATGTAGTTATTTTTTACCGAGTGTGGTTTCTCCAGGAGGTCAAAAAGAAGTGGTTTCAAAAGTCGACCTCTTGGCGAGTCCAAAATGTTACAGGGTTATGCTGCATGCTAATCAGTATAAAAACCCCACTAAAGTAATCCTTCCTAATCGGAAACGTACGCAAGAATTTTAGCCAACATTTCATGAGATTGGTCACGCACTATACGTGGACTACGTAAAGGTGAAAACAAATCGATTTCGAGTTATATTTTCGCACATCTAGTCAATACGAATCACCGAGTCGATGCCAAATAAGCCTTCAAGGTTGCCCGTCGGACACTAACAAACTTCTCTGAGGTCTTACGTTAACGAGTGCTAGAAACAGCCGGACAATGTCTAGACGTCTACTAAGTCCAACGTTTCGCTATCACGGGGGACGTTGACACAGGCTCTCTGTTTTCCGTGGCCGACGCCGACTCCATGTGGTGATCGCACGTCGCCCCAATCCCCTGATGACATTAATGTGCGCTCCGCGTACTCTGCCTACAAACGCCAATTACGCCCCCTCTTCCCCAGGCCTAATGACCACAACACGCCGACCTAGTACTACGGACGACGTGGGAACAATGAGTGTTAATAACCAACGGATATTTATAAAACCTGTCAACTTCTCATACTTTTATTCTCTATGTAACCGTAGAGGCCTGTTGAGGAAATACCGAAAACACGTGTTTTCCGACCTGACTTTTCAAATCCAAAGTACTTTTTATGACTCAGACACGTGTTTTACCGAATTTTTCCGACGCTTCAGATCACCACCGAAGTTTCGGCACCTTGATGTACCTGCCAGGCCTCCCTTCTTTGGCATCTGGTAGTACTATAGCTTCCAAAGTTAATCTTATTGAGGTAGTTGTGAGACGGAAATCGGACTTGCAGGGAGCCCGTTCCGCATGGACTGCCATGGAGAATGCAGGTTTGCTCTCCTCACTCCTCGCCGGCTTATGCGCTCCTTACTGTCTACCCATCAGTCAATAGTCGTGGTGCTGGCACCGGGTCTTAACACTCCCCGTAAATCGCTGAAAAATTTGAACGACCGCATTATCTGTAGAGAGGATTTATCGATCGTTTCTCGCAGTTTGTGAAACGTCAATCTGCAGCCCGTTTGACCCGGATTTAGTGCGTATATTCCCTATCGATCGACCGCAGCGTTCCGTCAATGAACACGTCGACGGCCTTGACGCCAGCCTACTAAACTGCTGTTCTTTCCGGCATTTTGAATTAAAATGTATGCCTTACAGTCTTGCATGCACCGAAAGGAAGCATAGACTTCAACGCCAACTGCTTCTTTGCACGCCAAACGGCCCTCCGCTGGGGGGAGGGCGGGGGGGGGGAGGGGTATGCCCTCCGTCAGCTCCACAATTGTCGATTTTTGAGGCCGATCGTTGATGAACCCGCGTCTCCACAAGGGGAAAGTTAAGTACTGCTTTCACTACGCCGGATCTCAACCGATCTATTAACGACCAACACGAACAGAAGGCAGAGATTGCCGAAATTTTTGCCATACTGACTGAAGAGCCTCAGTGATAGCGCTACAGAATCAGCAGACGTGGTCACCCGCTACTAAAGCAACCGAAGCATAAACCTTTGAGGTTGCGAGGAGACAGTATGCAGAAGATGAGGGAGGATATCACGAATGTCACTTTATTCTCACCTTACGGATTTGGCTTAATGAGTGGCCCACAGATACGCGTCGACGGCTACATAAACGTGAAGCCTGAAAGCCACAAGATAAACAGTAAGGGTGATCACAAGTAAGCATACTGGCCTGATTACCGTGTGTGCAAACGTGACCACGCCTACGTGTTAAGAGCGACTGATCACAGAGGTCTGACTAAACCTGCGACCTATCATAAAAAAAGTGGTCACGAGTAATTTACGGTTGACGAACGACAGTCCGTCAGTGAATAAAACAAAGACGTCAAACAATCAGTTATCACATGGAAGTGGTGTTCGGTGATATGTCCTGATTTCAGGAGGGAGTGTTGACGTTCCGTCTTAGCTTTTAGTTGCACTGTCGAGCTGACGCATATGGGCGTGTATCCACCGACCTTAAAAGGAGTAGTATAACTGAAAAGGACCAAAATTACTGAAATGGTAAATTTCGGACTTGTTTCCCGACTCCTCTACGTCGTCCTGCTTCAAGCGGAATCGACAAACGTCGTTGCCATGTGGTTTTTAATGTCTCCAAGGGGTCAACCAGGGCGTAATTTCCCGGCTCAACAGTAGAGAACTGGCTAGTTGGGAGACTCAACCCCGGTCGACTGAAAAGGACAAGTTGAACGGAAGTTTGGAATTGCCATTTCTGGGCTATTAACCGTCCTCATTCAGTCACACCCAATCGCGAGGCGTGCCAAACCTGAGCTCGATCTTGCGACCTGTTGGTTAGAAGTCCAAAGCCCTAACCACTGAGCCACAGGCTAGTTCTTCTGTCGACTGCAATTCTGCTAGTATTTCGCGGCGCCGTGTGGCTTCTGGCGGGCTCGAGAGAGAACCCCAAGACACAACGGGACGAGTGAGTTTTGCAACGCGACTGGTGAGCGTCCCTTTACCACACAAATTTATCTTGACCCAACCCTGAAAAACTCAGCGACCTCAGTAGGATCAGAAGCCACGACAGCAGGGGGCAAGAACTTGAGTACAGCCAACTACAGTGAGCGACCGATCTCATGAAATGTCGGCTGAAATTCTAAAATGCGTTTTCGATTAGGAAGGATTTCTTGGTCGCGGTTGTAATACTGATTATCTTGCGGCATACTCTTATAACATTTCGGACTCGGCAGGATGTCGGCTTTTGAATGAACTTCTTTTTAATCTCCTGTAGAAAGCGTGCTCGGTAAAAATGACTACTTAAGTAACACGCATTTTCCCCATTGATTTTCGATGGTCTTACAAATTCAAATATAACCTAGAGAAACCATAAACAAAAATATGCTTTCTTTTAGTCCATCAATAGAGAATCATGCCTTCTTTATATTTTATACTTAAGAAAGGAGTATAATTAGGTTTTAAAAAAGTTTTCTAATTGCCGAATAATTTGGAGCCTTATCATTTGTTGTATTAGCGTTTAGTGATTTCAGTCTACAAGGTGCATGCGTTCCGCGTAAAGGAAATCACATATTTTTCTATGCCATTAAAGAGATATCATGCAGGGTCCATAAAATTGTGCAATGGATGCTGACCGTGTTGTACATTTCATGAGGAGCAGTGGAAAACGGCCAGGTACGATGCTATGTGAATGGACATTTCGCGGTCATGCGTTTTAATCGGATAGTGTTGAATTTCTGTCAAACGTTTTGCGTACTCTATGGATGCTTGAAAAGAAAGTTAACCAATATTACTGGTTTCCTGAGTCGGCTGTTCTTCTCCTAAGTCAGCCTTCATTTAAGAAATGATAATTCAACCCACGCAGACAATGATGTCGACCGTGTGCTCCGCAGCATGGTGGGCGCAGGAACGATGACTTTTGCATTAATTGGTTTATGGTGATGGTGGACTTTCGCAGCATCTATCGCACTACGCCCTCCGTCACGCAACCGAGGCCAATGTCAAGGAGGAACCAAGAAGACCGGAGGTGGGATCGGACACAGTGGCCGACAGACCTAAGCAGCCCGTCTACGTGTGCCACACATGCGAGTGGTCCACGCATAGTGGGCCAGGGTGCTGCGGAAGCAAGGTACGGCTCGGACTTCACATTCACAAGTATTCCATAAGGACTACACTAAGGAGGAGCCCCACTGATAGTCTATTTCGTACTTAGTTCCATGACCTAATTAAAGGAACAAATGACTTCTCTCCCGTCACTGAGCCTCCACAGAATTTCCATCCTTAGTCGAGAAACCCCTATTGTATATTCACAATTCGACCATTTACATACAGTACGTGACCTACCTCATGAAATGTGATAACGGAAATTGATGCGAAAATTTCTGGACGTCTTTAACATAGCGCGTTTTGATTGCTCATTCACTACCTTCAATGAACTGTTCTTTTCTTTTGCAGAACTTGTGTTTACGTAATTATACCAAGCAAAGCATTAGTAAATTTTGGCAAAAATGAACGTCGCAATATATTCATGCAACTTCCTATGCTAATACGTGTCATAGACTCCGGTTGCACATTTGAGCGACTTTTTCATTGAAAGGAAAGTAATTTACCCGCAGGAGTTTTAAAAGACTGATTTAGCCGGGCTTGAAAATTTATTTTATGTCCAATGTTAACCATGTAGATCAACCTGCTAACAAAAAGGTTATTTTCAGAAAACCAGGGGTCTTATCAATCCTTAAAAATCATATTAGCAGATCTGTGCGATTTGGTGCTCTAAAGTGCAGTAATAACACAGACAGGGATTCCTTCGTTTAAATGGATCGAAATTGTTTTCACATGTGACCTAAACGACCTTCTTCGTAAAAAGGAGAGTCCAATCATTCGCTAATTCAGTAAATGCTTTCGAGAATTATCTTATTTTAAAGTTTTTAACAGACAGGTTATTTAGAATCTATTCTATGGACGATCGAGTGAAAACACTGAAAATCATGAAGTATTCAGCAATATTTCCAGGCCGATCTGAAACTCAACGTGATCCAAAACGAACAAAAAGTGTACATTAATTTAACGGAAGAAACGTCCTCTCTATAAACACAAAATGGTATGTTTACGATCACGCCTGTCAGTTCTATTTAAATTTATTGAACACTAACCGGCCTTTCAGCATGTTGCATTAGGAAAAGTTTTGTTCCTACGACGTCCCCATAGGTGAAATCAAGCAAAATCTCGTTTTTCTTGTTGAACCCCATCTCATTTAACTCAAGCGAGTAAAGAATACACGAATCCCTGGAAAACTGCTTTGGAATCTATACTCAGAATATAGCTGTTGACAAACCGCCATGTATGAAATTACGCCAATTCTTTAACGACATTTAGATGTAAACTTCATTGAAACACTATTATTAAACGTTATTTTATTTGTACTTTCATATTTACTTCTACTTTGCATGAGAAGACACTCTTTATACCTAAAAACGAAGTTTACTAAATAACAGTCATTTCTGACGTTTTCAGGATATTGCGCTTTTCAAAATAAACCGACCTTTTTAAAACAACGCGACACTGCCTTTGATATTTCTTTTATGTTTTCAATACTTTTAAACTTGTACTTAATTAACATAGGCATTGGACTCATGAAATGGTGTCGGTTTGCGAGTGATTGGCAACCAATCGTAAATTTCGACGCTTTTCATGAGTTAGGTCATGCACTGTACATGCACCGAACTAATGAAGAAATACGAAAATACATCGTTTGCCAACTCGTCCGCAAAGCACTGGAACTTAGATTCATAGCCTCTCCTTCGAGAGGAAAACAGGTTGCAGGTTTCAGGGGACACATGAAAAGAATATAGCTGCAGCTACAAGGATCCAAACCTGGTGCAGAAACCTGAAGCAGACAACAGAGGTTAGGGAAACCCTGAGGGATTGTTCGGCCTCTGAATCCGACCAGGCCGCGGCGCGAACGGCCGTGATTCGCACGTGAATTTTTTTATAAAGACGCGGACTTTAGAAGCATCTACTACTCTCTTTCTTCCACGTTTTATGACGGCAAGACAAAATCAAGCAGTTTGGGAAATGGTGACGACTCGGGACATGCACGGCAAATAAACGCACCGGATTTCAGTGAACGGATGCCACCGATCTCGCGCGAGCGACAGTGTCTGTTGGTCATATCATGGAAGAGTTACTGCAGCCTGATCTTCAGCTTTGGGTAGGACTGTGGTAGTCCGTTACTTGGTAACTTTGAAAGCCACGACTCCAGCTTGTCAAGAAAGTCCAAGACACGTTTGTTTGGTTATATAAGGGAACTAAACGCTGGATTCTAAATGGATAGACCACATTTCCGCCTTCCCCTCACTCGTACGGGCACCCTGTTGAGACAAGCCGACTGGGAAACAAATGGACACCGTAGCTGAAGTGACATGAGGTCATACACGAACAAAATACATGCACTAATCTCACAGACCTGATAGGTTTCCTACTGACCCCATTCAGAAGGAGCCACTGCAGTCTAACCCTCGTTCCTGGGGAGATCAGATTTATCCCGTCAGCAAGCAGCTTCCCAAGCCACGACTTTCAGCGCATTGCGGTGGGGTCAAGCGCGAGACTGCTGGAAATTAAATTTGACGAAGTGGCTGAAAACCTTAGGCTTATACGTCCACACCTGTGTCCGTTTTTCCCTCCTAATGCTCAGTCTTCAATATATGTACATTTGTCGTATAAGTGCATGTTCTCGCATGCCGGGGCACGTCGTATGGTTGCCGTGTGGTCGGTGCGTCATGCTTTACTAATGGTTGACTTATTTATACTCGTGACGGAAAAGGTTTAGTCATAATATAGGTACAGTAGGTGGGCTAACTCATGAAATCTCAACAGAAATTCCGAGATGCGTTTTCGTTTCGAAAAGATTAACTAAGCAGGGTTGTAAAACTGATCAGCTGCAATATAATCCTATAATAATTCAGTTAACTCAGGAAGTCGGCTTGCGAATGAACTTCCTTCCGGTTGCATGCAAAAACCATGATCTGCATAAAATGACTACTTATATAGCATGGATTTTTCTCATTGATTTCGATGCCCCTAAATGTCCAATTATATTTCATGGAAAACATTAATAAAAATATCCATTCTTCTGCTTATTCGGTAGAAAATTACGTCTTCTTTCAATTTCATACCGAAGAAGGGACATAATTCGGTTCTAAAGTTTCTTATTGTGAGAATTTTAAATACCGTGAAATGGTTGTTCATAAAATGTCATGACTCTGCATTTACCAATGCGGCTTATAAAGTTAACAATATGGATCAAATTCAATGCTAAATTTTAGCAACCCCATATGATCGCCTCTCAATACCGTAGAGAAATTTGTGGTTCTCCAAACGCGGAAAATACATGACTTGTAGTTAGGAAAGCCCGAATGCAAGTGTGAAGGCCTAGCGAGTTCAAAATTATTCGGGAACTGGAAAAGTTTTTAAAAACCGAATAATACCATTTCTTCGAGTATAAGGTTGAAAGAAGACGTGATTTTCTACCAAATGAGCAAAGGAATGAATACTTTTATACAGGTTTTCCATGAAATATAATTGGACATTTAGGGGCATCGAAAATCAATGAGAAAATGCATGCTGCATAAAGCATTCATTTCTTACAGAGTTGTTGTATGCAGCCGGAAGGAAGTTTATTCGAAAGCCGGAATCCTGAGGTAACCGAATTATTATAGAATTATATTGCAGCTGATTAGTTTTACAACCCTGCTTAATTAATCTTTTTGAAGCGAAAACGCATTTCGGAATTTCAGTTGGCATTTCATGAGTTAGCCCGCATACTGTGGGTGCGGGTTTTCTCCGTGCTGGCCACCTGCGCTCTCTCCCGCCTGCGGTCTTCTCGACTCTGCCTTGGCACCGGGTCTAGGTGGGGGAGGAGACTACGGTGGACTCAGCATTCGTTAGCGGACATCGCAACCGCAAAACTGTCCCAATAATTTCGTCAGAAGTGGAGACGCCACAGCTTCAAACTGGCGTTGTATTTAACGAATGGCCCATGAGGCGGCTGGAAGATGAGTGAGTGCGGTAGATGCTTCGCAAGTCTACTCTCATTATAAACTAATTCACGCACAAATCATCGTCACTGCTCTCACCCTGCTGTGGAGCACACAGTGGACGTCGTCGAAATCGGCTTTTGAACTGTCTAGATAAGTGGTGGGATGCATAATGTGCAGTGGGCGAAGCCCGAGAGTCACATGCATACTTAAAGTTTGTTGATATGATTGCATGAATGTTAGCCAAATTCACGCTGGTGAGTAAACTCTGCCGCAGATACACAGCCGAAAATTATTATGCAAGAAGATGTAGCATACGCGACGCCAACCAGATCGGTTAACGCAGGAGCAACCAGAGTATTATCAAGTGTCGATAAGCAGTATGCTTCCAGTCGCCCCCCTCCCCCCCCCTGAGAGGGACTGCTACTTCGCTGGGGCCCAAATTCAGCTCTCAACTCGTGCTCCACAAAGTCCTGATCAGAACGGCAGCCACACGCCGGTACCCATTCTTGACCGGCAGGTCAAACCAGATGAGAATGTCCGGCGTGTGCGCTGGTATTTACTTAACTAACCACCCAGACTGCCTCACCACCCCCCACGGAGAGGTCGACTTGGAGCCGCCTGAGCTGCCCAGTCTAACTCCCGTTAAGCAAAAGTCATTGCCCAAAGCGAAATTCGACAGCCGGTTATTAAGTAGGTCTATTTAGGGGTGACACTGCATGCAGCATCGCGAGGGGGTGGGGGCAGGAGAACGTAACCCTAAAAATTGTTGATGAAACAGGCTATCGGCAAGTTGGCTGTCACTTTGCCTACTCGCAAATCACCGGATTCACGATACTCGCTCTGACAGACCGGAAAATTCGTCTTCTTTTAACTAAAACAAATCGTCCAGAAGGGATGACAGCCCTCGGCTTCCGTTAATCGGCCCATTACAAAGTGGAAACTGAGGTTTTTAATTAGACCCGTCTCTCTGAACAGGGACAACCGGAGTAGGTTGGTGTCAGATAAAGCCTTCTTTGAGGCGTACGACCAAATGCAGAGGTACGAAGAGACGGGGTCGCAGTTGCCGTCCGGAAGGACGTGGTGAGATGACTGTCTTGTCTGTCACAGGGCGTTCATGACAGTTTCCGTATCATGAGACTATCACTTCGCGGGAAAATGTTTGCCGCCGTCTTCATTGCTCACACTCCCGCCCGACTACCAGTCCCGAAAAGCGGAAAAACAAGTTCTAAAAGGCCCGCACTTGGTCCTAGCTCTTATGCAGGTGGTTGATAAACGGATTGCCCTTAGAAACTTCAATGCTTACGTCGGCACAGAGTATGCAACCTAGGAGGGAGTGTTTGGTCGCCATAGAATCAACAGCTGAAATATCAATGACATTTTCATCTTACAGGCTTGCAGATAACATAGCCTTCTTCCGATCAACTCCTTCTTCTGACTCAGATCAAAGATCAAGCAACGTGGATGAATCCTAGGTCGCGTCACCGGCAAATGTTGACCAAAGTGACTTACTTTTGACTGAGGCGATGTGCGGTGCCAATTACTGGACGGATCGCCGCCGTACCATCTCCAGGATGAGTCTACAGCTGCACTCCTGCAAGCGGACGGGAAGTAAGCGAACACAAGGTAGGCACTGTGACTGGGCTGCATTTGAACGCTAACAGTTTGATAAACTCCGAACCGGAAGAAATGCAAGGCCTGTTGGCGTATACCAATGCCGGATGGTTCATGCAGAAGGGGCTGCAGTATTTATGTATATGATGCAGTCGACATGCTACTGCATACCTATGAACATTCACGCCCCCCCCCCTTCATCCGGGATCGTCGCACTTGGTGTGCTGCGAGACACGGTCTTCACACAACCTATACCATCAACAGCAAAAACACCAGTGAAGGCACATACTCCCGATGTGAAGCCTAATCTGGACTGAATGTCGGATTGTAATGCCTCCTTATAAATGCGCCCTTGTGTCAGGTATCTTCACTAAGCGATGCGACACCTCCTCCGCAAAATCTGGCTCAGATGCAGTTGGAGAATATCACCTTGTGGCCGGCGCAGAGGTCAGTTCAGTCATTTTAAGCGCTACACCCAAACCGGTCTCCAGTCGTCCTGATATGGCCCTTACTTGGGGAGTGCGAACAAGCCTGCCTTCTTTAAAGTGATTCACTTGCAAGTCACCACCACACCCATGGCCAGTTGTTCCCCTCGTGACTGGCCACAGATGAACCCCCATGCGTCAGTCGCCCAATGCAAAAGCTTGTGCACACGAAGTCGTACAAACCAGTCGGGGACTAACTGCCTCAAAGGCGACTCCGAACACGGGGAACAACCTGGCTTTCCTTTATCCAGGTGACGAGCCCTGTTACGTGTTTCTACTATGTGTGTTCATGTCTAGGCCTGTATATTAGTCGGCTCTCTATACACGCGTTGTGATTACAGAGAGCGCGGTCCACCAGCTTTCGATTGCTTTTCATATAAACAAACGTCTGTCAAATCATAAATTGTTATTCTTTAAGACTGTGCGCCAGATCTAAGCGGTTGCTGTTCTGCGTTTGGTCGCATTATGGTCAGTCTAGTCTAGTCATCAAGTTGAGTCACCACTGTAGTTTGTCTCAGCACCCAATGACGGTATGCCACTCCTCAAGCAGTCACAAAACACTGAGTTCCCGTTGAGTGTTTATTAATTTGGTGCACACTTCTTGCCAGCCAGATGCTTTTGGCGACCACTGTAGGCGAATCCTACTGGATAAAACAAACAGGGGATTGGGGTTTTAACTTTTCAGCTTGTTTTGTTCTCCCCGAATTTGTTCCTCACCAGTCATTTTAGTCAATTACAGGCACAAATAATGTCCTCCTAGACTTAACTGGCTAATTACTGTGGCATACCATAGAGTAATGTGCACGCGCTGCTTGATTTGGCCACGCGTACAGTGTAAGCCGACCTGCATAACTAAGTGAAATTGTATGCTTTTCTGACGGAATACCTAACCGTTGTTCAATGTACCTCCTCTCCTCCACCGACTTGTAGTGATACGACCGTTTTTATTTTAACGTGCTAAAAACGCAACCTTGATTAACACCTGTAGGCACGTCCCCACGTAGCTAATTTGGTCCTTCTGATTTCACTGATTTGCTCGTCAGGTGACAAACCCGTCTACACTCTGCAAGCGTTTGAAAATATAAGAAAAGCCAGATTAGGAATAGCCGCAGTAACCCTACTCCGGCGCCTGTCGCGACGCGGGGACTCTGGTGTGTGTCCGCAAGGGCGCACCAGGGCTGTCTGGCCCTCGCCCACTTGGTTTTCCAGCCGGCCAATCAGATTCAAGACTGAGTCAGACGTGTCCTGGCTTGGGACGCCGCGTAGGAGAGACGATCGTTGGAGCGAGGACTTTACTAGCCCGGCGTTTTGGATTCTCACTCGAATCGATATTCAGAGACAGAGTCAGATAAGGGTAGTAAATTGCCCAGGTGTGGCGGTATTTGTAGGATGTAGTTTCTAGGCCGCTGCATGCCGTTGGCAGCACCTGGGCAATTTACTACCATCATCTGACTCTCTCTCTCTCTCTCTCT
>CACRXP010000288.1:359864-379743 GCA_902702965.1 Spirometra erinaceieuropaei
ATCATCAACTTCCATCAGTCCACCGAATTTACAGGTTGCTTGAGTCTGTATAAAGTGCTAGGATTAGTGATCTCAGACTGAAAGACAGCATGCAGTAGGTGCACGTCACCGTCTGTTTGAGAGAATCTCCTTGCATGCTCGTGCTTATTTGTGCATTTCAAATGACACAGGACTGGAATATGTGCGAAGGCTTCATCTTCGCCAGTCCACTGGATCAAATCTCACGCACCCTGCGCTCCAACGCACTTTACGACCTTCCCAGCTCTGTCTTCCGAGGCACCAGTGGACACGGACCGGGGAGCGCAGTCCGCCTCTCTCCCGGCTGCAGCCAGATGGAGCACCTGCGACGCATCAGCCACAATCTTCTGCCAACCGATGACGGGGACCCATTCAGTCCACATGAGTCTGAGGCTATGGTGGGCGCCCGCGGCAGCGGCGTCGGCGGTAGTCTGTCGCAGAGACAGCGCGAAAACAATGAGCGCCTTCTCAGACGACTGATTATGTCTCGACGCAGGACCCACCCCGTAGCCATGCAGAACCCCTTCTTATCTGACGACGAGGAGGAGGAGGAGGAGGGGGACGGTGGCGGGGAGGTGGGGGAGGGAGACCTCAGTCTGGTGGCTTTTCCAGGTTTTTCAAACACGCCGCAGACCTGCATCTATGCTCGCCGACTCGTAGCCGCCTTCCTGACGGGAGGCATGACCTGGCGGGAGGTTTACCGACGTCTCCTGCCGCAGAGCCTCACGGAGCAGAACATCTCCCGCTTTGGTGCCATGACAGATTCGCAGAAACAGGTACGTTGGGTGCGCCTGCAGTGGCAGGGATAAAGTCCTTCCGTTCAGTAAATAGACTCTGTCCTTCAGAGTCATAAATCGGACAACAGTCCTAAACGCTTAATAAATCCTTTAGGTCATATTTTGTCTGATAATACCCTAGTTTGACGGACTCGGCCAAACGAGTGGGAAAGACGATTTCGACACACTGATCGAATTTTGGTTTCTCTATATTCATCTATTGACTGACTATTAACTTTCATGATGCCGCTGTTAACACTGGTATAGCCCGTCAAATCCCACGACTCTTAAGCGCAAAAAGTCTGTAGCGAAAAACGCGGGTATAATTTCCATGTTCTTATGCCGTACTATTTCCTAATCACCCGGTTTAGGTTTGCTCTTGGTTACTGAACAATCCGGGGTGTGAGAATTTCTTAGGATTTATGTGCGCAGGCAATAGTTTTCTAACTCGCCCTCCTTGTTGCCGAGGGCAAAATGACCAAATATTTTAAAAATCGATAGATAAAAACGAAATAATACGGTCACTAGAATATCCATTTCCGGTGTATTAACCATAATCGGCCGGTGTTGTGCCATTCCCACGTTCCGATGCACAGAGTATGTATTCAGGTTCATTGGTTTGTTAAACACTCACTTAGGCTGCTCCCATCAATCGATCTATCGGGCGTTTCGATCTCTAATGTTCAGGTCCGTCTGGCTGGTGATGCCAACTTGGCCAGAAACGGACCGTAGTTCAGTGGACGGGTGTCAGACTTATTATTGCTCAATGACCAAAGAACGCGGGTTCGATGCTCAAATGCACCAATCCTGGTTCTGGGTAGAGTTGGCTGCTGACGGCTGGTATGCCAGCAATGACGATCCCGGTTTCGGCTTTGTCAGAACTATCCCTCTGCGTATGTTACTAGTCGCTGTTCACTGACCCCTGGGTCACAACGGGACGAGCACGTTCCCTAAACCAACCGGTGACTTCATTTCCAACACAGTTAATATTCAGAAAACGAAGATGCGATCACCAGAACAAGAACTGTAGTAATCTGACGTCGCAGTCTACTGTCTCTGATGAGTGAGAATCCGAAACATCGCGCCAGTAAACTTCTTCTTCCGGTGATCGCATCTTCGTCTTCTGAACTGCTGTGTCATAGGACACATACCACATATAGTACATGAGCAGCTCGCTAAGAGTGAACAAGCCAGACGCAGACAACTGTTTCCTGGTCGTTGCCGATCATCAGTGTGTCATAGGCCTTATGAAGTGAGGTATATAAGCATGTGAAGCTGGTGTTTGGCCCTCACCATTGTGGTTAGGATCTCATTCGATCCCATTCTGTCCGCCCTCCAGCTGGCTACTGACGACAACGAACGCTGTGCGTATATACCTCATTTCATAAGGCCCATGACGTGCTGATGATCGGTAACGACCGTGAAACAGCTGTCTGCGTCTGGTCTGTTGCACTCTTATCGAACTGCCTATGTATTATATGTCGTATGTGTCCTATGACACGGCGTTCGTTGTCGCCAGTAGTAAGCTGGCAGGCGGACAGAATGAGATCGAGTGAGATCCTAACCACAACGGTGAGGGTCAAACGCCCACTTGTCATACTTATATACCTCACTTTATAAGGCCCATGACCTACTGGTGATCGGTAACGACCGTGAAACAGCTGTCTGCGTCTGGCCTGTTACACTCTTAGCGAGCTGTCTATGTAATATGTTTATAGGCAGAATGCTATCACCGGCAAAGGCAAGGGAGACTGGAATGGCCATTTTTGGCTTATTAACCGTCGTCAGCCAGTCATACCCAACCCCGAAGTGTGGAACACCCGAGGCTCGAACTCTCAACCTGTTAGTTAGAAGTCCACGCCTCTAACCACTGGGCCACGAGGCCGTTGCCCTGTCGGTTTCGATCGGGAATATACAATGGTAGAAGGCTCTCACCGCTGTGCGGCCGCTGGTTGGGCTCGAGAGAGAGCCCATAAGGCACAACGGAACGATTGAGTTCCGTAAGAACGATCGGTGAGCGCCCCCTACCATTATATATATATGACTTAGGGACGTCCATAGCAGGGAATGTTCTCTTACAGACGTGTCTTGCAGCTTATTCTACAGCCTCCGTGACCAATCAGATAGCAACAGTTAATAATGCATAATAAACAAGAACAAATTCATGAAAGACAGTGACGAGTATGCCTGTCTCAGTCATACCTTAGCGTCTGACATGCATAATCGGGGACTCGAAATCGGAACTTTATTCATTGAGACTTAAGTTGAACGCCCTATGAATAAATGACAGGCCCGTTGTCGTGTCAGTTAGTCCGACGGATTTGGTATATTCTGAAGCAGAGTTCACATGTGGAGATATACATGTACTTAGTAACTGTTGTATTACCGATCCACATTGGCAGGTTGCGATTGTAAACAATATCCCCAATTCATTTTGAGAATGAATGACTTGGTCCATTCTTCGCACAAGAATCCAGAACGCGTTGAAAAATATTTCGCTTGTTCAGCATTTGTTTTTGCTAATGAGATTGTAAAACGAAAGCGTGAAATGGCTTAATGAGTTGAATTTATGTCATTTTCTATCAGAATCATTATTATTATTATTTCAGCAATTTGTTTGCTGCCGGCACTTTTATAATTTTCTGGCAGAACTCCTAGGTTTCCTGAGTTGCGGGCTCATTTTGAACACGTTCACTGATTGGTTGTTCCTTTATGAGTTCAGTGGTAAACTTGGTTCGAAGTGCTACTTGCATCGCTAGGGTTATGGTCAACAGAAGGGTGTATGGGCGGGGTTATGTTTACTGTTAGAACTAGTGCAAAGCTTAGAGTGAGGTTTAAGTGATTAGTGTTGGGGTTAGGTCTAGGTTCAGTCTGGGCCTAGCCATAATCCTAGCTCTACTTCCAATCCTAACAACATATCCCACCTTATGCCGCCCCTCTCTGCAGGGGCTCTTAATTGTGCTTCTATCCTAGTTAACTTATCCTAAGATCTGAGGTTTTAATTAAACAGCGCGGTTCCATAGGGAATAACGAATACGACTTAAATGTGGCCGAGGCTTGGTATAGGCCAGTGTCAGGCAAACTTCTTTGGCCTACACGCACTTTAGGGAGGAAATCTTCGTCGTGACACGCTGGTTGTAGGCTTTCTTCGTGACTAGACCGTCCCAGGCGACCACACAACCAGTCAATGGCTGGTGCCCTTGCATTAATTCGGCGGTCCGACGCCGGTCTAGGCTAATGCCCTTACATTCACAGAGTCGAAATGGGTAGTTCCCCCATTGCCTGGGTATATCGAGCAGTTGTGATTGATATTTGTAAGACAGTGATTCCCAGACGTCGTTTCGGAGAGTCGAAATACGCAGGGGAATCCCCGGGCCCCAAATTTGGGTGGTAACAGCACAACTGCACACCCCCGTTGGAGCATGCCCCCAAGGTGCCATCGTTACGTCATTCTCACCATTCACATTTATCCCCCTTTCCATTGTAGCTGCTCTTCTTCGGCGCCTCCAAGTTGGGTTTTCTGTCCGCGTTGTCGCATCCGAAATACAAACTTCCCGATGGTAGCAGGCTTCAGCCTCATCCAACCGACACTCGTCGGTCCGCCTACGTCCAGACGCCAACCGACAGTCTAGCCTGCACAATCGAGAACGCGGCCAGTACCACCTTCCTCGATCGGTGGGGCGTTGTGCGAAGCATCAACGGCCCCTTTTGGCCGCTGCGGCACGGACCCCTGATGCCGCCACCGAGAATACGAGGCTACAAGCTGCGTGAATCAGGGAAACCGGATGTTAGTTCCTTTTCCCTCGCGAGACAACGTAAGTCTTGTGGCTCGCCCAGTGACGGCTGTTGCTCTAACTTTCATTCTTTTTAGCGAGATTAGGCGGAGGATAGGGTCGGTGGCCGAAAAGAGCGTCTACGAAGGAGCGCCGTCCCTGAGTTCCATCTATAGGAAAGGATTTGACTTTTAAACAGACATGGGAAACTCTCGCAGATGAGGTACAGGTATATTCGAGTTGACATCTCAAACAGTCTCGGAATTATGTGTTTAAAGCCAAAATTTCATGTTTCAGCAAGAAACTAACTGTTGTGCTTATTATTGTGTCCTGGCAGGACCGCCTAGCTGATGACCCGTTCCAAAACTTCCCGCGATTGAATCCCCAAGATGAGAACCCAGCGGCAAGGATGGAAGAACACGGAATTTAATTCTGAGCCTAGACAGCGAAAATTTGGCAGTAAAAGGTACACGCACAAAATGTCCAAGGTTGGCCTGAGATTGAACCAATCAGATCATAGCCTTGAGCTGTTAGCCATTCGACTGGCTTGGCGCCCCTCCAATCCTGCCGGTGGCTGATGAGATTTTGACACGCGCACGCCTTGTGGACGGATCGATAGGATGGCGTGTGAAGGCGTCGTTATGATGGCGTGGTAGATGCGCTGGACCCACACGGGGCCATATCGGATTTTGGCAGGCATTATCGGACTTATGCATCATAACGGATGCCAACATTTCGGGGTGCTGTGGCAGCCCCGGTTTCCAGCAGACGTCGCGCACATTGGGATCCCTGCCACCTCGTATTGTTGTTGTTAATCAAAAACCTGGTTATTTGTTATGTGGACCAGGGGGTGTGGAGTGGAACGCCAAGGTGCGGGCTCGACCGTGCCATCTACTCGCGCATTCCCTCGTCTCCGGTCTTCTTGACTCTGTCTTGACACAGGGTACAGGTGGGGGAGAATAGGAGGGAGTGCGATGGATGTTGTGCAAGTCTACTATCACTATAAACTAATTTTTGCTCTCATCCTGCTCTGGAGCATATGGTGGACACCGTCGAATGCTACGGTCAAACTATCAGGATGGCGTGCGAACGAGTCGGTTGGGAGGGCTCCTCCTAACACTTATCGTTTCAGAGAAAAACTCCCGGTAATAGTGACAAATGGACCATGCATTATGTGATACTTAACTAGGACTCCGAGAATAACTCCAAACTGTGAGATGGGAGGACACTTGCTTGAAGACACATATGTCCTGGAAGAGAGTGAACTTTTAAGTAAATAAAACTACAGTAAAATCCTTCCAACGCTAACGTCCAGTGACAATTGAAAATGAAATTTTTCTCGAAGCGAAGATTAACACAATCACCATTAAGCTTTGTGTTCCTTAGTGAGGCGGCAAAGCATGGTCACCCTGAAGATGTCCTCCGTTAGCGCCAAAACCAACGATTTCAATTCTTTAGGTGGGAAAGCAGTCGTCCTGCCACGCCAAATGAAAGACCTACCCGAAAATTTTCATCAATAGTTGTCTGCTTTTGAGAAGAGTTCGCCGATGAACACTGGTCACTGGAATGACCGTTCCGGACTTATTTACTGCTAATGTTCACTCGAAATCCCACCCGTTAGTCGCTCATCGAACAAAGCCCTCACCAACTGCGCTACCAAACCCGCGTTATTTCGATTGATTGAGGCAGCATTCAGTCCCACTAAAGCGATGTGCATCGATTCATCCTTTGCCTCGACGCTGTGCGTCTATAGCCAACGCAGGCGGGCTTGAATCTCGGACGCATGCAGTCCAGAATTGCAGTATCACTGGGTGAGGACGAGAAATGGTCAGTCAATGTCTCCGTCTTTATCGGTAAGAAAGAAAGCCAATTATTTTTTTGACAGTCGTCATGCGGCTGTCTGCGCGAAAGGTATAGGCTCTGGCCCAAGGGGAGGCGAAAATGCCCATTACAGTCCTGCAATTAGGGCATATCAGTGCTGATCACTCTCAAGTGTCCAACCTGCCAGTATTTCTAAGAGAATTCGGCGGTTTTCTCAATGTGAAAACACATTTTACGACTTGACTGATTACCTCAGGGCTTCGGCGCCTAATACTGTTTGGACAACCCTGAAGAAATTCTTCCTGTTCTTCATCGCTCTCTCTCGCCCTCTCCCTCTCTTTCTCTCTCAGTCCAAGCTTATAAACAGCAAACTGGGCACGCGAACCCACCCAAATAGTTCACTGAGTTTAAGACGTTAAATTTGTCATGGAAGTTTAGGATGTACGATTGATTTCCACTGGTTATTTACGACAGTCAGATGAGAAGGAACGACTTAGTCACGGAGAGGCCGCTTGAGTGGAATTATTTAGCGAAGTCATTTACAGGCGTTGTTAGGTTAACCAAAGCAAAAAGCTTTTACATCACTACAGAAAGGTGTTCACAACTCCATCTACCAATTTTTCCCTTGTTACTTCTACATATTTATATTTTCACCGTGAAAAGAAAGCGATTTGGCACAGGATGCCAGCTTGGGATAGCATATCACAACTGACCAGTGACAACCTGTTGCCCACTGCTGATTGGTTGGAAATTTTAGGCAATGCGGATAGGAGACCTTAAATACGCTTACAGCATCTTCTTTGTCGCATTTTAACCGTTGGACCTGGAAGGCCAAAATAACTTTCAAACCCTTCTCTTGAACCCCTTTGCCTTCCAGAGCAGGTACTATCGCGACTGTTGGATACAAGGAGGGGTAGCATAACTGAAACAACCGCACCACCAATTGCCTCATCCCCGCAACCTAGTAAACCACTGCTCGTGTTTGATACGGAACTCAGTTCCCCACTGGAACAACGTCTCAAGCAGTGGCAACAGCGAGCCTCTTTTCCCACCAGCGACGTGAGCGGACAAGCGTCTGGCAGCCCTTTTCTACTCTTTGAGTCGCGGTTCGAGTCCGGAAATCTGCGGCAGGCCTACCGAGTGTTAGTTTGCAATTGCACTATTGCCTACAAGGATGCGCGGCAGTTTAAAGAGCAGGCAGTTCAAGTTTCTTTTTTTATTTTTCACTCGGATTATAAACTGGGACAAAGTCGGCGGCTACCAGTAAGTCGGTTAAATGGTATCCAGGAAATGTTAGTAAACAATTAATATGATTAATTTAGATTCAAGGCGTCTTTTTTAGACGTTAAGCTCTCACGCAACAAATAGGGGCAATATCTTATTCCGTAACCGTACCTGTTAGGGGTTAAGAGCTAGGGTTAGGGGTCAGGATTAGGGGTTTGGGGTTAGGGTCAGAAGTTGAGGTTCGGGATTGAGATTAGGGGTTGGGGGTAGCCTGGGCTTTGTCTACTCCTGGTACGGCTACGAAATAAAATCCGACCCAAATAGGACCCCACAACATAGGTTAGAAATAACACGTGGTAAGGCACGGTACTAAATTCCAGGATGGTTAGGGTTACAGCTAGGACGCGGGAATACTGCCCTCTCGCCTGGAACTTAGTGCAATGCCATCTGCAGTACTAGACGTCCCTATCCGCGCGTCTAGCCTAACACTTTTTTGAACAAATGTGTGGATGTTGGGAAATTTTGTTAGTTCCACTCACCAGTTAGAAAGTCGGTTCAGCCAGTCCGCATGACCGTATCGCGGTAACCTAGGTCGCGAGGGAGAAGCTGGCTGCCATGGCCTTCAGGCCCGGTCTTAAACGGAAAAAATAAGGTGGACGCCAGTGGAGAGGATGGTGTTTTCAGTATACAATAACTGGAGAGGGGATTGGAGAGAGTTGGCAGCTTGACGAAGGCACGTCGGGTGAGCGGCGTCCCCAGCGTGTGTGTGCTATGGGATGTGTCAAATGTGCAACGTCCGTTTCGGATGGATCAGTAAGGGGCGAAGCGATATTGGATGGGGACAGTCGCCTCTTCTTTACAACCTGAGGATTAACTTGAGGATCTGAACATGGAACATGGAACATTCTTCACAGACAGACTCAAACACACTAGAGTTGGGCGTTAGGGGGGAAAGAGTTTAGGCAGGTGCTGAAGATAGAGTTTATTAAAACATAGTATGCAAACGTGTGTAAACGTCTGTAGAAATCCAATAAGGATTTGAACACGGGAACTAACAAAATAGGCTACGTTGGGAAAATATGTACATATATCAGAGCAAAGGTTTAACCCGGATAAAGACAGAAGGTGGAAAACAAAACGTAACAATGATCAACGAAAGAACAAACCTATAACAAACGCGGGTGGAACTTATCAAGTATGCAGATCACCGGCTTTGATCCTGCCCATGTGACGAGCCTGGTCTGGGATTCTCTACAAGATGAGCATTCACTTGTTTATTAAAACAAGGTCAGAACCCTATGCTCTATTTGGGCTGTTACAAATGGTTTTCAGCCAGGGCGCTCTGACTCGGCCTTGAGTCTGGTTGGCTAGTTGGAGTGAGCGAACGGCAGACAGCCCTGGTGCGCACGTGCAGACACTCGCGAGGGGCCCAGCTTTGCGACAGGTGCGCGGAGTAGAATCACTTCAACAGTCAACATTCGATCACAAAATTATTTGCAGGGACGGCTCTAAACTCTCCGAAGGCGTACCGCACCTTAGACAATTTTTGTATTCTACGTTGTAGGCGATAATCGTCAGGTTTCAAGGAGTAAGATGCATCGCGCCTAATAATGATTTTGACGAGGAGGATGGCGGTGTTCGTTACTACCGTTCGTGATCTATCTGGTGAAAGTTCACAAACTGTGAACTTAAATCGCTGTGGCGCACGAAACGCCCACCCCGCATCCACGAAGGTTATAGTGCGTTAAATATACGACCGGGCTTCAAACCAAGGCATAGTTTGGTTTATAGAGTATTATTTATTGACTAAGGAATAACTTATTATATGAAAAACCGCCAAATCAAAAAATCGACTGTATGAAAGACCAATTATTCCGGGTCTAATCTAACTGTCAGGAGAGAAGGAAAATTTCACAAAACGATAAAAAATGAAAAACAGTAACAAATACAACGTATTAGTACTTTGTTGATTGTCCTTAAGCTTTTAAAGTTGCTGTATGGCGGGGGGACATGGAGACTGGCAAGTTGTCTAAGGTGGTTTGGTCTGTGTAATTATTAGGCAAAAATTCCAACTTCTGCAGCATCGAAATATGTTTCTTTGCCTTGTCCCAATTCCTTCTGATTAGTGCGAAAAGATTTTCGATGGGATTTAGGTCGGGGCTGTTGGCGGGGATAAAATTGCTTCGAAGGCCGCAGGCAGATAGGCTAATCGTGGTCTAAAATATCAGATTATAGTCGTAAGCTGATTTGGAATCATACCTCCTTTAAGCCGTGGACAGGGACATTATCCTGCAACATTACAGTGCCGTTGTAACCGAAGGCATCGTTTACAATGTTGATGCACACCTTGCTATTTATCGTCTCCGCTGGTGAACGCCAGACCGGTCGCTGTCCGAATTTAATGACCATCCAAACCATCAGGCGTCGACAGTTCTTAAAAGATGATGTCGCCATAGTGTGCTCTCGTGGAAAGTTCTTCCCACATATGACCACCTGGGCCGCCTTCGGCGGCTTGTCTAAAAATAAAACCACATCACAAAAGTAAATGCTTTTCCAGAAGGAAAGTCTGTGATAAATATATTTTTGAGCAAACAAAAACCGTTCTCTAATAAGTATTCTACTTAAAAATGGCTTTGTCATGGCTTTTTGCTGATGAAGACCGAACTCTTTCATTATTATTCTAATTATACACGAAGAAAACATTGACAGGTGTTCCCCGTAAATAGCCTTAAGGGGCATATAATGATACTTTTTCAGTGTCCGACGAATGAAATCGTCGTCTTGTTTGCTTGTGGACCGTTTTGGCCCACCTTGCTTAGTTCTAGGCATTGTTTTATCATTAATAATTCTCGAGAGAGTGACCTGACTAATGTTGAAGATACTGGCTAACGACTCATGTGGCAGCCCTTCGGCTGCTAATTTTCGTATCCGCTCAAAGTCAACTTCCGATAGGAACTGTTTTGACATCTTTGCTGCACGGCGTGACGAGGAAAAGTGGCAGCATTTAGCGCGCAGTCTATGTATACGTGTTTACGCCTACTCGGTCGCGGTATAGTTGAACAAACACAGTCAAACAAGCTTATGACTGCGTTTAACGATATAAAACGTTACAGTTTTGCTAAATAGAATTTAGAAAGTGCAAATTACTTCTTGATTCATGAGAATAATGTGTTTTTACATACTTGACTCGTGAACTAAAAATCACAATTTCCGTTCTCAAAGTGGCCTCCTTTGATATTTTTCTTTGTTATATGAAAGTTTCTTTAGAACGCAACACGTACAAATGAGAGGTTTCGATAGGGGATGCCTATTAGAATAGAAAAGTAAGTGGATATCCGGAGACGTCAAAATTTTCCCAATTTTGGTCCGTTTTCCGTCCGAAGTAACATGGCTTCTTCTTTAGAATAGGGCTTTTTGGGATTCCAATCAATTCTAAAAACAAAAATAACCACACCAAATATATGCCGTCCCCTCAACTCAAATACCGGTCTCGACATTTCATGAGTTAGGTCATCTACTGTATGTATCTGGTGTTGGTGGCGGTGGCTGCCACACTGTCAGTACCTTTTAGCATTCAAAACGCTTGTTGAAGAAACTTTCTTGTGCACACTGCATTTAGCGGACCCTACGAGTACGAACTCATTCTGAACACGGATCTGTGGACAAAACGACACACCCAGTGGTACTTCTTCATGGTGTGTGGCGCCCAAGCGGGTGTTGTGTACACTTTCAAAATCCTAAACCTCCTGAAGCCCGCAAGTCTTTACAGCCAGGGTAAGCTACTTGTATGCTCCGCTCCATGCCACTGTCATTTCTTCACTTATCCTCTGAATGACAGCGCGTCGGCAGCAATTTCGGTTGAAATGGCTTCTAGCCTTCCCCGCCCTCGCAGAATGGCATTTATTGCATTGAACCAGAAGGTGGGTCAGCAACAGCCCAAAGGGGGCGCTGATCGGGTTGTGACGGGTCTGTGCGAGTTATATGTGCGTGTGACACGCGAGGACAGAGGCTTTCGCGTTCCGCTACTCATCGCGACCATCTTCAGTGGAAGTGGGCGGAAACGCTTGGAACATCCACCGTGGGTACGGGGGAGGGATGAGGTGGTGAAACCAATTTTCTAGTGAGTTTGATGGATAGAAATCACACTTTTAACAAGGGAGAAGAGTAAGGGTGGGTGAGAAAAGTAGGAAGATGAATGTCACAGTAAGCAGGACTTCAGTTCATTATTTGAGTAATATAAAGCGGGCTTGAGTGTTGAATGAGATATAGTAGAGGGTGAATTAGTTCAGGCCGCTTTTATGACAAATAGTATTTGCTTAAAAGGAATCTGGTGTTGTGCACTGCCAAGTATCTTTCGGGTGGCAAATGGATTCCGCTGTAGGAAAATTGGTCACCTGTTGAAACAATTCACCGACCTATCCGATCTTTTACTTCTTCATAGGAACTGACGCACTCCCCACCAAGGTCTTGTTGAATAGAGTGAAATAATTAGGAGCAATGCCTGGTGAATCTGGCGGATGGAGTAGGACTTCCAAGCGAAGTGCTTCAAAAGTTCCTTTTGCTCGTTGTTCAACATAAGGCCCTGCGTTGCTTTGTTACGAAATAACCTTATCATGTCGTTGATCATATTCTGGTCTCTTCTTGTTCGTCACCCAACTCAAATGGATTAAATTTTGCTGATATCGGTCAGAAGTATCAGTCTAGATGTCTTCGGCAACTCCCAGTGCGCCACTCCTCTTTTGGCCCACCAGACACACAGCCTAACTTTGTCTCCTCTTTATTATGTTTTGACATTGTGTCGATGGTTGGACAGGTAATGTCAAGGACACTTTCTACTAAGAATTATCGTAACAGATCTATTTTATGATCACCAGTTACGATTGGACGCAAAAATTGGTGTCTTAAAAGCAACATGTCGCATGTAGTTCTGTGCTTTTCTGGTTATCTTTCAGTCATTTCACGCAGAATCCAGATTTTCTATTTTTATGTCATTCCAAATGCATGCAAACAGTCACCGACAGTGAATCTGTCTTGTCCTAATACTTCGGCACTTTTAAACGTTTGACATCGCATGCGATTAACATTTCAACTTCTTCGTCTCCAAAATTTTCCGGCCGTCCGGAATATTCCATGTTTCATGTGTCACACTCACCGCTTGTAAAGCGTTCAAACTTTTCCTGCATGTTCTTGGAGAAAAGACCTCTTCGTTAAAAGCTTCCCCAAGTAAACGACCACTATAAACACCACTGTTTAAACTAAAAAGGCTATGCTTTGAGCAATTCTTTCATTTTGGCACAACATTTTCCATTTTTTACTGGTTTCGACACTCCAACCAACTGCCACAAACAAAATATGACAATTTTGACAAGTGCTTTTTAATCGACAGGATGCAGTTTTTAATCCCCTTAAAGCGGTACCCGCAAAACACTCAAAACAAAACGGCACGAATTAAGTCCCCTACGTAATATATAAGGACGAGTGAGTTTGAAGGATTAGGCAGTAGGTAATGCGTAAGACTGTGGTGATACAGCAAAGTGGAAAGGTGCGTAGCGGAAAACCGCCAGTGTTATAGGCGGTCTGGTAGACTATATCAGGATGTATAGGCTGTCTGAAGACCAGTCGACAGTTTCGCCCTGAGCTGAATAAAAGTGAAGAAGCCGGAGCGTAAGGTGCAGTGCAAGGTCCCCCTTAATGCCGAAATGGTGATAATTAGCGGTTTTAATGGGTGTGGAAAAAAGACAACGACGCTAACATGAGGACCGACTGATGGGATTCTAACTCGCGGCATTACATGCCTACCTAAATCACTTGAGTAGGAGAACACGCAGTAATTAAAATGCGGTCCCATGCATTGGGTGTTTTCCTTCGCATTTGTTTTAAAAACAAGACAACACCTTCGTGACTTATTTTTCGTCGATAGAAAGACGTCGTCACCAACCCCACGCAGGTCGCAGGGTCGTTCGCCGTTGCACCACTCCCGTCTCTGTTGCTGACTGTGGATGAGAATCATGCGATTCTGTTCGACCCAGTCGACGTCGCCCCGGTTCTAGGTGTTTGCGGTGGTGATTGGCGCCCCAGCCCACCGGGGATTAGACCTTACGCCCACCCTGGGAGCAGCGCCACAAAGGCCCTAGGATACTTATAAGTGTGTTGGTCATGGCGTCACTTACAATATCCCAGATAGCAGGGGAGAGGCAGGAGAGAGAATGCGGGTAAATTGATACAGTAATGTTTCAGGATTACCCTGCATATCAGACACAGTGCCCTAAAAGGTCACCTAAGGAGGTGCACCTCGACCGACACGGTAACAGCGACAGTTCCTATGATGGGTCGCCTTAAGCGACTGAAGTATGGATGTCGAAATGGATTAACGAGCAAAGCAGAGTTATCGATTCTTTATTTCCGAAACTACTTGGTTTCTATGTAGCTATATCGTTTCTATGACTGTCTACATGCATATATAGTAACCTCTTCTCATATACTCATTCTGACCGACGCACTCAATAAAATTCATTTATTCTGGTCAGTAAAGTAAATTTGTTGCCCCTGAGTTTTGGTGTTTGTCTGACAGGAATGCAACCGCTCTTGTACTCCGAGAAACTTTCGAAAAATGAAGGAATTGGATGGATAAGGGTTGGAACGGACATTACGTACGTAACTCTAAATTTTCTAATCATAGCTGCTTTGCACCTCTCATCTTTATGTATGCGTGCTTCGCTCTGAAGCAACCTGACAATGGCAGGAGCTGTCGAACTGACTGTAGTGTCTGAATTTTGGGTCAGAAATTTAAGACGTCGAAACAGCCACTTTGCCAGTCCGTAAGTTGGAGTACCTTGGAGTGACAGGATGGATCGGAGGGGGATACCCTCTTTGTGCACCCTGGGAAGGCCGTAGAAGCGGGCCAAGGCCATGTCCTGCGCTCTCGCCATGCATCGGTCAGCCAGTGATATTGCACTCGAATTTTCCAGTGTCACATTGATTTCTTGTGTCAGTGTTTTTACTGGGCTGGTTGCGCAGGGGGCGTAGGACTGTTGGTCTTCCAGTAAACGTTAGGCCTTCTGAAGGTAGTCTGTCCTGTCCGAAACAACGTCCCTTGTCCGCAGGCACGATAACGAGGTCTTTATCGGCCTTGAGTTCCTTAAGCGCAGCACGTTCGAAATTGGACAGCACTTCGCGCGGCCTGTGAGCCATAAGGAGAGACGGCACTTTGTGCCGGATAAAGCTCTTGGCCTCGTCAGTCGCCTCCTTCTGACATAGGATTGATTCACCAGCTGCGATCACGTTGACAGGTTTGGCATCAGCTGTGTTAAAACAGACGTCGTGCCGTAACACCTACATTTGATCCATCGTCCGCTCATTTGACGACAGGTTCTGCATCAGTTTGTCCTTTTTTGGCAATCCTGGGCTGGGTAGCTTTCTAAATTTGTTTTCCAGTGCTGCGTCACGTCTCACCCTCTGTTAGCGGACACGTTCAGACATCCTCAGCAGAAGCGGAGTTGTACCTAAGTGGCCAACGAACTCATGGTTCTGTTCTTCTCTAGGTCAATTCTCTGACGGTATTTGTGAAGCCTGGCTTGGCCGTCCTATAAATACTGCAACACCTGGGCAATTTACCACCCTTGTTTGACTTCGTATCTGATGATGAATTCGAGTGAGAATCCGAAACGTCAGGCTAATAAAACTCTTGTTCCAGCCATCGTGCCTCCTTCGCGTCATGCCGACAGTTCCCCACTGCAGAAAAACCGCGGTCACGTTTATCAGACTTCAGCTGCGGTTATCACTGGTGTGAGCACTTCACGACCGTTCAGCTGGCTGCCTTTTCTGTTTTGCTTGCAGTCGCACGAGCAAACGTGAGCCACCTCTTCGCGCGGGTCAACGCCAACCGCGACTCGTTAAGTCGTAAGGACAGATAATGACGTTATCTTTTCTACTGACATTAACTAGTAGCCATCATTAAATCAAATTCGACGGAGTGAGGTTCGAAACCCCTAGATTCTGGTAAGCGGGAGAATGCTCTATTTATTGATATTCACGGACTGATCAATGGTCGATCGGTAAATGGGCCGGACTGAGTAAGCCAATAAAGGCCTTCCCATTAAGCTGCCTCGTTGGTGAGGCTAGGACTTGTAGTAACAAGTAATTATTGAGATGAAGCCTCCAATCAACTAAGACAATGGACGGTCGCGATTAGAGGCCTATACAACGTCTCTGAGGTTCATAAAACCAGAAGACAGAATTAGTTCCGGGTTTATTACCGAGGCAGTTCTGCAAAAACTCTAGAGGCGACTGTTCGAGGAGTAAAAACCCAAGTTTCGGGCGTGCTACGTTGAGGAACCCTTTGTAATCAACAATCGGGGATAAAATTAACTACAATGGAACCTACTGAACTCAATAACTCCCGATATACAGTTCCCGATGGAAGAGAAAGTGGAAGACGAACTTCCAGTTCTAGATGCTCTCGTCTGCCGCCAACCAGACGGCAAACTGGCGATTTCAGTCTACAAAAAACGGACGAACATGTTGCAGATGATCAATTTCAACAGCAACCATCCACTGCAACAGAAACGAAGCCATGTACGCAGGTTATACCAAGGGGTCGAAATTCATTGCAGCACGCCAGTCGCCAAACTGGACGAAATAAGGATCCTCCAAGAACTTTTCAGAGTCAACGACTATCCGCAAGCATTCGTTGAGCGGAGCCGAAGGCAACCAAGGAAGCGGAATTAAGAGCATAGTCCGCCAAAATCGTGGAGGAGCATTCCGTACATTAAAGGACACCCCGAAGCCGTGGCTAGATCCTTTGCGCCGCCCGGCATAGGCGTTGCCCACAGGCCAGACTCAACAATTCGCCGGCAAGTGATGCAGCCAAAAGACCCGATCCCTAAACAGGAGATGAGGGCCGTTGTCTACCGCCTTCAGTGCCGCTGTGGGGAGTGTAACTACGTTGGGGAAACCGGCCGATGGCTGCAAAGGCGAATGTACAAGCATAATTTAACCTTGCGAAGGTTGACCCCAAAGTCGGAGGAAGCAACCCATGCCGCGCCAATGGGACGCACCTTCAACTTAGAGCCGTTGAGATTGTGGGTCGGGGCGAGGATCACACAACAAGGCAGATGCAAGAAGTCTGAATATCTAGCGACTGCCCTGCCGACTGCCTCATCAATTTGTCTCCCCCTATCTGACTTCATTGCGGAGGACAGTCACGGCGCGAAACAATCGGGACCGTCAGATACTCCCGCGGCCAACGAGGGCGGGGACGATTCAGGTCACGGTGACATGCAGGTCGGATGCAGCAACACAGGAGGCATTTCCGGGCCACGGATTAAACAAAGTGCGCCATAGAAGGAGAGCCGTGCGCATGACTTCCCTGTCTCTGAAGATGGGTAGACTAAACAACTACTCGAAAAGTCAGACCGTTAATAAACCCCTCCCGGTGAACGCCTCTTCTTCTTCTTTTTATATACCACATAGGCATCGCATTTTCACTACTGGAGTTGGTCTTGTCCTACGAAGAGCACCACACCGGTATGCGCTCATCCAGTTCCCCACCAAAACCCGTCTGTCTAACAAAAATGAGCAGTATATGAGCCGAATAATTGGCTTATTTTAGTCATATCTGAAGCCACAGTCATAAAGATGGGGCAAAGATGGCGGCGAAGTGTCCATTTCGCGTTGAGGGGCTTCTAGTCGCGCTGAGTCATGTCCGCAGTCATAATCTACGTAAACATAGCTGTACTTTAAAACACGACTGCACACTGAGAAAACAATTTTTTCACGTCAGTTGAAATTTCTCATGAATCTTGCTCTACTAATTCCGGCTTCCACTGTTATATGCCCTCATCTTTGCAGGTATGCCAAGAAAACGGAGCAACCCACAAACCACCTGTTTGACAAGGAATTTACTTATTACAAGTTAAGGTGGAAAATGGTAAGCCAAGATCCTTGTGGCTTTTTGACTTTCCGATACGACGTCGATATAAAAGGCCGGGGCGCACCGGCAGCCGGTTAGATTACCATCAAACTTCAGGGATGTTCCTACTTTGCTTACTCAGCTTCTTAGTCACAAACTAAGCTTGGGTCTCATTAACCGAAAAACATGATATCTGGCGACTCTTGTCGACGGATAAGGAACAGCAGAACAAGCAAAAAAGAGTGCTACAGAACAGACTTCAACCTAGTAATAGTCACCCGGTCTCTGACCTTCAGCTGAGCGACTTCCGAGACACAGGTCTTTATCTGAGTAATAATGGAACGCCACTTGTTTATCATGTATTTTCCATCAGAGTCTTAAGCGCTTTCGTAAAATCTTTCTTATAAATCGGGAAATTATTTGAGCCTACACGCCACCTCGTTTTTTGACCAGGCCACCTCTTTTGTACACTCTTCCACGAAACCAGTGTGGTTCGTTGAAATTTAATACGCGAAAAAATGGACTATGCTATTTTTGAAGCCATCCAGTAATTCGTATTCCTTCGAGACATGATTTGCACTTTTTATGTTCCCCAGGATTCTTAACAGATCGGTACGCATACTCGGCTAAAAACGCCATATTTCCCTTTGTTGTTATGAACAAACTGCTCTTTGCAAATTATCCGACTAAATCTTGAGTTATTGAAATGACTTGTAATGAAGCCAAAGCAACGGGCTTTCACAAAAACTGTCTAACCTTTGAGTTTGACCAGCCCACAATACTATTTTTTTTAAATTCCAAACTTCAGAGAGAGGTAATTTTAGACAGATTGTTATTAGGAATGACCTGCATGCCAATAAGATCAAAGAATATTAAATGATTATTCGTAGGTTTAGGGAGTCGATAGTGGTGCAGTGGTGCGCCTAGGCGCAGGTTCCTTCGCCATCCACCCGCGCCCTCCCTTACATCCGGTGTTTTTGACTATGCCTCGAACAGGACCCAGGTGGGGGAGGAAGAGAGAGTGCGATAGATACTGCGAAAGTCCAGACTACTTCACGCACAAGTCACTATGCCTGCTCTCACTTTGCTGTGGAGCACACTGTGAACGTCGTCAGTCACGACAGTCGAACTTCCAGAAAATCAACAAAAATGCTTGCCATTTAAGGGCGTTTTATTCGCGACTAGAGAGAGAGAGAGAGGAAATGCGCTTTATTTTGAAATCGTAAGTTCAAAATTTTCAGCAAAAAAATTGGCTCCATTCACTGTGGGTAGTAAATAAGTTAAGAGATTATTCAACAGTCAAAGAAACGATTATTATGGGGATAGTTCAAGTCTGAGCTTCTGTATTTCTGTCTCTTCGCACGTAAGATAGCGCGCTAGGAATGGCAATACAGAGGCTCGATAAGCCGATGTGCGACAGGGTATAAGACGGAAGTTGCGGCGCATCGGGCGGGAAGACTTGGCAGCCATAAGATCGGAATGTAGGGGATGGGCAACGTCATCTAGAATTCGACCAGCAAATTGCTTGACCGCATTGAAGTGTCGTTGTAAGATGGTGTCAACTAAAAAAATATAAGAAACGCCAAAAAAATATAAGAAAAATAAAAAAATATAAAAAATATAAAAAAATATAAGATCAGCAGAAGTGGCTGGAAGGAGTCTCGGCTAAATTCTACGTTTTGCTGCCAATAGAAGCGAAGAGAAGAGTCCCAGGAAGTAGTCTTAAAGCATGAGACACGATCGCTGGGACAAGAGCTTTATTAGCCTGACGTTTCGGATTCCTGCTCGAACCCATCATCAGAGACAAAAGCAGATACGGGACAAGGGCTAATAAAGGTCTTGTCCCAGCGATCGTGTCTCCTTCTTCAAGTCTACGTTGTATGTCATAGTGGGCGACATGAGACCATTTGTATTTTTGGTGTTATCCCAAGCACTCTGTGTTAAGATTGAGGCCCAGAAAACGTGACGATTCCAGTCAATATTTCACGTGCTGCAACTAGAGGTATTTTTTGAATAAGAACATACAAACACACGGACACGTTCAATGTTTTTACTGTACTCTTGACACACCTAGGCTGAATGGCATGTAAAACACCCTTAACTGGTGACGGCTTCATTGGTTGGATCGAAATTGTGGCCAAATGATCTGCTGCTAATGCTGAATGAACCATTAAAGTTGTTTGAAAAAAGAGCATTGCCGGGACTGCCTGCTAAAATTGCCTTTATCCGTCTTCCCAGAATTCTAACTTTGAATTTTAGTTGAACAGAGACTAGCGCCGAACTGAGCAAATGTTATGCCAGAATATTCGGACAGCATATGCGTTTATTAATCCTCCTCCTCCTCCTCCTGCTCCTCC